>APVN02032537.1:0-60734 GCA_000376725.2 Ladona fulva
TACTATTTTTCATGAGTCCAGGTAATTCCTTAGAAAATTTTAGTGCCATCACCTCAAAACTTCTCCCAGTTGTCATGTGCTGTATACATTTTGATGAATGTAGACAGCACATACATAATGGTATGGTGAGGGCGTAGTTAATATTTCCCACTCTTTAAATAATATAATATAATCGAAGCACCTGAGCGCAAACCCAAGGGCTCCCGGATATTCATACTGTAAGTAGTACTTAGGCTTTTGGTGAAAACGATCCCGGGATCGATTCCCGGTGGGATTCCATATGTAAAAATGGTCTTAGCTACCTAAGTGCTTTAAAAATACTACTAACATTGCGCCAACGCAAACGTAGACTCAGAGGAATAACATCTTTTACACCATTTCAAGAAACTTTAAACCCTGCTCTGAAACACCTAAAGATAATAAGATTGTCCCTGCATCGCTCTTGAAGGATGGTTGTTTGTCTATCTACCTGTCTCACCCAATTCCTCCAATTCTTTCTCATCCATCTCCCATAGCTTCCTTCTCAATTCATCTCCCCTCCTCCATCTTCCAAAAATCATTATCCTTTTCCCTTTAAAGGCAGTCTTTTCGCACCCTTCTTCTGCACCTCCGAAACGGGGACGAGGAACGCCTAACGTATACACAGAGTTAGCTTTAATTTCTCCCTCTAGCAGACCTAGCGTCGGGGCTCAATCCAGGAAAGTAAATTTTCTTGTTGGTCGGTTTATGTTGCCTGTTTGTTCTTGTTCCATCAACTTTCTCGTCTCCACCTTCTGAAATTTGATTGAAACCAAGATCCCGTGTACGAGTTATTCGCGGTGCTATAATTAAAGCAGGATTTCATTTCCCGGGCTCCACCCAACCGTTAGATTAAAAAGGATAGAAAATAAATCCCCCTTTTAGTTCTGGGCAAACCAAGGAAAGGAAAGAATTTATTAATTTATCCGTTTTGGTTTGGAGGCTCTGAATTCCGAATTTTCGGTTGTTTACCCAAGTGTCGAATTTTCATATCGCCGGAGATTTCCGAGAATCCTGTTGGTAAACGCTCGTGCGTATAAAATTGAGTAAATATTTTTAAAATCGTTCCGTATTTGAGGAAATCCATCTCGCACGTGCATTTCGGCTACATTCATCAAGTCCAGCAAGATTTTTGATAACCTCTGGAGAGATGTTCAAAATACATTTTGGGAGAATATTCGGGGTTCTGCCGGGCGATGTTAATTCATAACATTAATTTCTTTAATAATCACTGAGCAAGTAAATTATGATGAAAGGATTTATCTTCTGAATGAGAATTTAAACTCCTTTGATTTACTTACGTTTTACACAAAGATGTTTCGGATTGTATAACCTCTGTATTCTTGATTTAGCTTGAGGACATGAGGAGATTCATGTATGCTCGTCAAAATATGGATATCTGGACGTCACACTGATTTAAAACTTTTCTCGAGCTATATTTTGGCCCCTTATTGATAATAAGATAGTATTTATATCCTAAACCAATAATTTATGACTATCTTGTTACTTAATTGAATTTTTGTCTCAAGTCTTATTCTTCAGACACTTTAGTGAAACTTTTGTTTTAAAGAATACATACAAATGAAAATTATTACATTCGTCAAGTTCAGGTTGCATTATCTCACACTTTTGTGGCATATTTCCGTAATTTTCACAATCCTGTTAGCAATGAACGGGTATTTAAAATAGATGGTTCTTAATTTTACTTCATTTCATACGATAATATTTGTGTTTTTACTATTTAAAACATCGACATTGTTAAGGATGGAAATACTAAATCCAAGTTTACTTCGATCTATCTTTTGACATTAATCAATGTTCCATGGTACGATCGATTGATCTTTATTCTCTCGTACGTACTTTGCCGTCATTTTATGTGATAATTCATTCAAATAATTAATTAACAAAGTGAGAAAAGGATTAAATACTTCCTGTTACTATTTTTAAATCAAGTGGAAATTATAATAAACAAATGCCTTTCTTGATTCGTTGTTAATAACTTTGACATCAGTAAATGGAGTGCTATCCCTTCTACCAACAACATTTTTATATTTCTGCAACATGATGTTTGTAAGAGCATGAAACTTTTTGGACGTATCATTTTTTAGCGTTAATTGAGAATTAAGTTCAAGATTTTGGAGGGTTTAATTCTAATGATTCACCGAGAGAAACTAGAGAATTTTCTTAGCAAAATTTCCACTCTTGAATATAATCTCGATTACGGGAGATCAGAAAAAGAGGACTGAATTTCAAGGGAATCTGTCTAGGAGCTGAAAATATACATGACATTTTGAAACAAGTAGTGTCTAGAGGATTTGTCTCGCGAAAGCCTCTGACGATACTTTACGGCAGGAGTTCATGCGGAGGTATCCCATCCTCTCCACCACAGAAAAGTTTCATATTTACCCTTAAACAATGTCAACGGGGAGAATTCGAGGAGATTATCGCCCAGCACAGTCCACTTCATTTTCCCAGGAGTGGATGAAAGCTGTAAATGCATTGAGTTATCCTGGGCGAGAGGATGAAGGACGATTTGCGCCGACGTCTCCTCATCGACGGGGCGGAGTAATGGTGATGAATGAAAACCTCGGGGGAAATGCATTTGTTTTCATTTGCCTCGCTTGAACGAAAGGTGGTGTGGAATTCTCTCGCCATTTTCTTTAGGGAAAACGCAATCTCGCTTCCCTCAGAAAAATGCATTCATAAATTTCTCATGGAAGTTATGAGGCAGTAGAACTTCCTGACTCTAATGAGGGTTTAAGATGATATAGTGCACATCGTTGCATGTACGTTAGCATTGCATGATGTAGATTCGCACCACGCACGTTCACACTTCGGTCTTCTAGATAAATTAAGGAGTACAAACCGGCTGGGAAACGAGGCGTCGGCCTATCAAGGGATTTCTACGTTTCTACAATGTTAAAACATTTAAATGACGGAACCGGAAAATATTCCAACCCAAACATTAATAATGAAGAAAGTCCAATGACTTAGAAATCATATACATTTTATTTCCACCTTTCCACACATTTAGTTCGAGTAATTTGACAAAAGTCGGCGTCCATAATAGCTGCAGTTTGCAGGATGTGGTACCCCGTGTTAACAGGAATTTATCAATACACCTTCCCATGGATAAACAGACGTGAAACTAGCAGCATGACTGGGGCTCGAACCCAGGTCTCCCACTTTTCGTGCAGGTATTCTAACCACTAAACTACCATGTCGCGTATCCTTGGGATATAAGGCGCACACCTTAATGTGTAAAGTAAATGCCTTGCCCTTTCCCATAATACACCTTTCGTTTCAATTTAGAAGTTTTTGAATTCTGTTTACACGTTATCCGTTATTTAAACCACCATCAAAAGCTATTTTAGTTATTGACGATTTAAATTATAGTAAATATGACATTTATCACAATATAAAATCCTCTCAATTATCATTAATGTCGTGTGAGTCGATAGCGGTCAAAACTAAAATGTTTACGGAAACTAAGAAGTGCTTTTCTTTTATTCGCCCAATCAATAATCTATTGTCTATGCATTATCATTTGATATAGAATAATGGCAATTATTCCGTAAACTATGCAGGGCTGATGCCCTAGTAGGACTAAATAATCTTCGGAAGAATATTTTGCGTTGCAGATTTCAGATGCGTTGTTAGACTCACAGAAAAATCTACGGAATTTAGTCCACGATCTCAAATTTGATGAAAATTGCCTTTGAGTAAGCCAAGGTCATTATATCCGTGACTTTTAGTTAACGAATAATTAATAACGAATAGTTATACACGTGAAAATATAATGAATTTCAAGAAAAAAAATATCATTAATCAGTAGTAACAAGCTCGCTCCTTCATTCAGAAAAACTTCCTGTAATTTGTTTAATGAGAAAAACGGAAGATCCGGAGCGTGACATGGAATTTCCTTTCTGGGCTTCTGAATGCGGAGAAACCAGCGAGTGATCGAAGAATAGGAGCGGATACAATTCAGAGGAATGCCTGATTGGATTGGCTGCTTTCGAGGATTCGGTTGTAGTTTGCGGTGAATCAATTTGAGATGATGAAAGTGGTCTCAAAGGAAAATTACTACCGAGGAAAACATATTTTGGAGTGGGAACGAATGCACGCTGCGAAAACATATGATGAACTTTCGGTTTCAATACACATAAGGGCTTTTTATTCCTCTCTCTATACCTCCATACTTGGTGTAGCATTTGGGAAGGTTTTTGCTTAATGTTAACGAAAACAATTCTTTATACTGCATACGAATAAGGTTGATTCCTCAAATAAGACAAAATCTAACTGATAGGATTTAATGAAAATTTAATGATTCCTTGAAGAATGTAATATATACTATTTAATTCGTACCTGGCTTTTAGTATTTTGGTGTGTATTTGCGACTAAAATTCGCGCAACGGAGTTTCTAAAGCTTTAAAGGAGGTATGCTATTTGATATCGAAGTTTTACTTATTTTAGATTACCTTTTATCTTTCAACCAATCTTATATTCTATGAGTGATGGTTCAAAATGAATTCCACAAGAGCTTTACGTAAAAATCAATTGTAATCGCTTTCAGAATGTGTTTTAACCAGAAGCGATTGTAAGTACTGACATTATGAAGACCAAGGCCAATTCATCGGGTTTTTATTGAAAATATTTTTACATATTATGTTACCAATTTGCGCAGGTCCGAATAAAGCATAATAGGACAACCTATGCCATATTTCGTCATCTGTTCTGCTTCAAGCGACGCTTGATCAACAATCAATGCCAGCACTAAAATGCTAGCCAGTTTCTACTACTTTCCTGCCATTCTAGTAAGAATGGAAGTGAATATGTGAAAAGCCATTGGGTAATTAATCGTGAGAGTTGGCTTTTAAAATTAATTTTAGAATCAGGTTACATTGACCATTATACGTTACAAAACGAAAATTACTTCTAAACCTAACATTCAAGATTCGTAATACTTATCTTATAAAATATATAATTCCTCTTACAAAATTTATGTATAACAACTTGATACATTCTTTCTAAAACCAATCCTATTTTAATTTACAACATGACCCTAAAAGATATTCATAATTATGATTTTACAATTAACTCTCATTTGATACAACACAAATCAGAACATAATTGCTCGCATATTCTTGAACATTTCTTGATTTGTAACAATGTTTATACGGATTAAACAAACACAGAGGTACTAGAGATGGTCTGGGAGGAGAAAGGTTTAGTTGAAGTGATTAATGGTGGTCCGTCCCAAGCAAGCTAGCTGATCCGAAGTCCCAAGCACATAATCATGATACTTATAACCATTGATATACCAATGATCAAGCAAATGATAAATCCCTCAATAATAGTGTGATTACGAATATATTATGAAACAAGAGAAATAATGAATGTTGACAGAGAAAATGGTTGGGCCAAATATTGAGACGAAAGTGATTTCTATAGAATATTATTGTGGATAAAATGCTAGGGAAAAGACAAGTTGTTTGATGACATAAAGGGTGGGGTAAGTTACCAGGAAGCGAAAGAAATGGCGTTGAGTTGGGCATATTTGCGCACATGAATCTACCGAAAGATAGAACACTTATGTATGTACAGAGGTACCTTAGTTAACGACTTTAATCTGTTCCAAGATTACCGTCCTTAACCACAACAGACGTTATCCAAGGCGCGATTTACCAGAACCATACTGTATGCCAAATATGCAGATAAAACACATTTAAATGTCATAAAAATATAGTATATATGATTCGTTCCATTAAATTTGTAACAAAAATAGTATTATCAATAAAATTAATAATCATAAGATAAGTTTTAATTGTAAATCTTCACTAGAAGGAGTCGTATAACAAAGACTGCATCATTTTTTATCACAGCCATACGTCTTTAACCAAGAACGTCGTTAAGTAAGGCCATCGTTAACCAAGGTACCACTGTATATGGATTCCCAAAGAGTCACGTGCGACTCGGAAGCCGCAGTTTGCCGACTCCAGGCCTTGCAAGTCGTAGACGCATGTTTTGCGCGTCAGAGACAACGCCTCTAATAACAGATAAACGGCTCGGAGAGGGCGAACCCCAAATTAACATTTTTTCCCCATCCTCAACTTATCCAATTTACCTTCCGGTCTTCCCACCTTTCCCGGAGGAATCCGTAGGTAATGCAGAGACGCATTGCACGACCGTGGATTGATTAAAACTGCGCCCGGTAAACTTGGAACGGATAAAGTTTTTCCCTCCGTTTTACGAATCGATGCGACCGCGGAACAAGTTCCCATTCGGGAGGCGAACGGGTTAATGGAGTCGGGCAAACATTTCGGAAAGCCGCTTTCGTAAAACGGGCCGGAATTACACGCCTTCTGATCCCATTAATCTCAGGGGCGGCATAATTTGGTCGCGGATATTGAAAGGGTGACTGCAGGTAACCGATGGAGAGCGTGTAACAATTAAGGGGAAGTCAGGAAAGCTCCCGCATTCCCTTTGTTTCACGCGCCTCAATCCAAGTTCCATCTCCCTGGCCGACCTTGAATTTCTAGCCCACTGGGTCGAGGGAACAAACGAGGAGGTGCAAGACATTTAGTGGAGTTTTTCTAACGGAAATTTCATTAAGCTGCACCCATACACCCGTGTTACATAAGCGCAAGATAAGCTGAAGTTATGAATGAAGCATAACGCTCAAGATAATACCACTTCGAATAGGCTTCCTTTTGTATTCAGGTATCGATTACCGTGTAATACTCAGTCCTTGTAATCTCGGGTACTTTAAGTAAGTTTACTGGAGTGTTCTTCTTATTCGGAAGATTCAAACAAAAAATTTCCGAGCAATATTATCTCCTGAGTGATCATTCCTTCGCCTGAAATTTTGGATTTGTGTCACTGGTATGACATTGAGTTCCATGGCTTTCATATGTATTTTTATATATAACTGACCGTGATTTGCTGGTATCTTATGCCTTGTTTCGTCTTGAAAGTTACATTCGTAGTTTCCTTTATGCTCAAATGCCTCTGTGAGGTCCTGCTCTAACCTGCGGTGTGTAGTTAAGTAATGATAAATATACATGAGAAGAATTCGAAAACGGAAACAGTTTCGAAGTTACTGATCCAATTCGTTTCATTTTTTAGAGGGACCTTGCGGCTATGTCTAGCAAATTTACTGTTTGAAAACTTTACTGTGGATAACTAACGTAGATCATGCATCCACGTTATGATTATTATCCTCATTACTAATTCTTTTGAAGTTTCTGAAACAAATGTGTTTTTTATCAGGTCAGATTTAAATGCGCAGGTGCAATTTATTTCTGATTATGCCGGACTGGGTTCTTTGATTTCAAAGTTCAAGTCTTCTGTGATATAGCTAATTAATCGTAATTTCCCATGATTTATTACCCTCGAGATATAAAACTTCCTGAATCTACTGCTCTTGGAGCATGGCGTTCCTAATTACAGCACTCAATGAAGAAGACAATCCCTAAAAGTGAATACATGTTCATGAAACTACGTCATCTTGAATACTAGCTTATTACTTTAATAATCGGCACTCTCTTCTATTAAGTACCACAGTAGGTTCCATTAGGAAATATAACTCAGTATGCTTTGATTTTGAACACGATCGGTTCAGGAAATTCATGAATTTGCTCT
The DNA here is from genome assembly GCA_000376725.2 of Ladona fulva. Lineage (NCBI taxonomy): Eukaryota > Metazoa > Arthropoda > Insecta > Odonata > Libellulidae > Ladona > Ladona fulva. The sequence continues at coordinate 7,660 of APVN02032537.1, forward strand.
AATTTCGCTCGCTTTGAATTAGAGAAGACTTACCGGAAATCAGTCATATTATCCCTCAAACGTTTAAACAATGAAGAGGGAGGTCACACGGGGATTGAATGTTACTGTTTTCACCACTTGAAAATGATTCCAAACGTAGGAAATAGGTCATGGCTTGGCGATTAGTTTCCTCTTAGTGCTGGAAAATCTACACAAAAGCGGTTATCGTATAAGTCGCAAATTAATCTCGTAAAAACGAGTGCTTTAATGGATACGAGACAAATGCAACCGAACGGTTTGCTATCCTCTGGCCCCTTTACGTACATTTCCGTACAAGTGATAATTATTTGCCTTTGAGATAAATATTCATTAGAAGTTCCCGCAAAGCATTACAAATTCCTATCGCAATCCAAATATCTCAGAAAGAGAGCAAATATGTGTTGTATCGCAAGTTTAATATTTGGCTTAAAAGTGAATTCCAATTAAAACTTTAAATCGAATTTCCTCTTATTTATTATTAACATATATTATTCCACGTTTTTATCATATGATTTGCGATTATTTGGTCTTGGTAGGCTAAAACTGACAATAAGTCCACACGTCTTTACTTAATACACATGAAGCCTGGCATCTTTGCTTTGCGATTTATGGAAATTTGATCCTTTATGTTATCTTTAAAATTTATTTAATTTAGCTATGATTTTTCGTCACGTTCCTTTGGATTTCCTCCATCAGAAAACCGTTTCAAATGTATTTTTATCTATGTTATACTCTTAAGGCCTCAGAAATGTAAGAAAATCTTTATTTATTTGCGTCCAGTTTCCAAAGCTGGGAATTCAATTTCCAACAGACATTAAATATATTCCTTTTAATAATCGCTAGCCATAACAAGCAAACTCTTGTCGTTTTTATCATCTGGGGCTCAAACTATCATTACCTACTGCATAAGGTTTGTGTAAGACTATGAAAAAATTTATTTCAACTATAGAAAGATTAAAAAGATTTTGTTGGGACTTTTGCATACCAATGAAATAAACTTCCACATTTGGCAAGTTTCGAGGGAATTACCAGAAATGTCTGTTTCACAAACAAACAGTTTAGACGACATGATAATTCGAAGGAAATAGGAGGTAACTCACGTGAAGAATTACGCTAATCGCTTTTAAAATTTAATGAAAAGAAAAATAAATAAATTGGAATGACATTATGGGCTATATATTTTTCAATTTGTATAGTTGTTCTGAAAGGGTACTGTATTTTTATTTGTGCCGGTTGTAATGTTAATTTAGAAAGTTATTCAAGGATAGCACAAGAAAGTTAATGAAGTTAGGATGCCAGGAAATAAAAAGAGGGGAAGACAAAGATGGAACTGTAGCTGGAACTTTGTACCCAGCTGTTAGTTATCAAAAATTAAGGAGTTGGCGTTGAATAGGGACCATGATACGTACATCAACGCACCGTGAAGTAGAAGAGTCTTTTACGGGGGCTGACTATTAAGTTTGGTAGCTACTCTTAGAAAATACGCCGAGTACAATGTCACTAAATATTAATTGGTTACCTTTAATATTATATGTATAGGAATCTACTCCCTCGGATAATTTTGGAACGGATTTTCCGGAATGGTCTTCAAATCTGCAGCCGTATCAGCATGTCATTAAAATGTCCTCAGAAATTTATCTATTTTGTAAAGAAGGAAGACATTGAGAAATAAAAATCAGAAAATATTCTGCTAAGATATCCTTTTTAGGACTTTTCCTAACCTGTTCCTGAGAACAGGCAAATTTTCTTAAATAGGTTCTCGAAGTTAATTCTCAAGGGACTCATTTCAGGTTGATAAATGTTTGAGTAAGTGTATGACCTACAGCATGCCGGAAGTTTCCGACGTAATTGTGACCTCAAGTGAATGCAGAAGATTGGCCATGATCGTAATCCATCATCCCTGTCGCGTTGATAAACTCTAATGTCAGTTCTTGTACTTTCGTAGATATATTTTATAAACCGATACTTTTATCCTAACATTCAGACACACTGTATTAAAATTTGCAGCCAAACGCAACACCTTTTTTTGGTCCGTAGCCTAAATTTAAACCTCGAATACATCCCAGATAGCATTTTCGCCTTTTTGTTTCTCAATTTATTCCGCCGGACTCAATTAATCTATTTTTTCCTCTTCGCGCTCTCCTCTTCGGCCATTCTCCCCTAATTGCTCCAACTCACAGCGTTTTTATCCTCCCCATTGTTCCTGCCTCGACCTCATTTTGACCTTCGAAACCTCTCTCCTCACTCGATTTCTACCTTCATTTAACTAACTTCCCTGACATCGTCCAGTTTTTTTTTCAACCTGCAACACGTTTTTTCACTTTTGCCGCGTCTAATAATCTTTGAACTCTTTTCTCCCAACCATCTCTCTTTTTTGTGCCTTCTCCTAACGTTCCTTCCTGTTATCAGAGGCGCGCTCAATGAAAAATGTCATTAACGCTATCCCATGCAACAAGCAAAATGGATAATTAGTTTCTGGGTGCCGCGGAGTAATGAAGCGTCCCAATTGATTGGCTTAAAAATTTCTCGTGAAAGGAAAAGGTGAAGGGGAGATTCGGTTGAGGAGACGCCAGTTTGATATCGCGCGCAGATGAGGATACCATGGGCATTGCTCTCGGTAGGATATTAAAAGGCAAAGCTGGAGTTCTTGTTTTCCAGAATGGAAAAGGAAGCAAAATAGCTCCCATTGCGGGTACAAGAGAAGCAAACGTTAATTTTTTGGAAATTATTGCGACCGATTATGTACGTTTGAAATGGCTTCTCGTTGAATTCTGCTGCCAAGATTGATTTTCGTATCCAAGGACTGAGGGGCGCAACTTATAATAAGCACAAAGCTGAGGAATGGAGGAAAGTCGATTGAATCCGGATGGAAAATAGTGGGCTGTTGAACAGACTAACGTTAATGCCAAATCAAATGCCAAAATAAGTTGATGAAAAGTAAAAGCCGGAGGAGAGATGATAAAGTAAATTTGCGTGCGGTGGAGGCCTTTCCCGGTATTAAAACGCTTTTGATGTTGCCAGCGTTGAGGGAAAAGTAATTTGGAATGGAAATGTACATGAAAATGGCAGGGAACGCATTATTTTTTAAACTTCTTGAAAGAAGTGAGATATTGCCCTTAACATACCAATCCTAGTTTGTCAACGTTGTTTACCTAACTGAGGTCTTCGAAGGACCCAAGGGTATTTCTTTGTTTTTGTTGCTGTAGATTGCAAAGTATGATTTTGGGTTTTTTTTATTTATTTCTCAATGCCCCCACAAACATCCAACATTAGACAATTACAGTGGTGGGCTTCAACATTAACAATGGACGAAACACACACGACCATTCCCTAACCGGAAAAATCCGACTAGCCAGGATTCGAACCTGGGACCTTTTCTGAAAGATACAGATCCAGGCATAATTTGTTCAACGATATTTTGTTTATTTTAATAGTAGTAAAAGTAAACCAAATATTACCTATATGCTATTACTGGTTTCGAAAATAGTCGTACAAACGCGTTTAACATTTAAAAAATGCTATAGATTTCGTCTGAAAGTTCAATCTTTTTTTATTTTGTAAAAGCTCGAGTTTGATCAGAGCGTATGTATAAGAAAAAGCTCTGACGGGGTACATCAAGCAGTACTAGTAGCGTAGTATACACCAATCGGAGTTCTGCCGGGACCTTAAGGGAGTATTTATTTATTCATGTTTCTGTGAAACTATTTTATAAAAGACTAATTATATTTTGTTACCTTAAACTGATGCGGCACACAAATAATAAAGTCAAGGAACAATAATTGTTTTAGTTACAGCAGAACTACTAAAAATGTAATTCTGGGGTCCTCCTAGGACCCCTTTTGGTATGTTAAGGGTTTTAAATTGAGCTATATAACTTCACTTTCACTGGACTGCATAATAATTTACTGATAAACTGGGCTTTGTAGTAATACTGCATCTTCAGTTAACTTTGCTAAAGAATGACCCAAAATAGGAATGAAAACGAAAAGAAAGGCGAATAGATACAAAAAATATAACAAAGACAAATGAAAGAGGCAAAGAGTGAGGTTATGGGCAAGAAGAAAAGTAATTACTAATACGAGTATAGTAGGGAAGGCGCTGATAAACAAGTATTTATTGCTCCTTTCACTATGAATTCCCTCAAATCATAAATTTTGTATTTTATTTGAGGAAGGTTACAGTGATATTTGGAAACGACTAAGCGAGTTGCACGTTACGAGAATTTTCCATTATAGGTATATAACGATGGACATGATTTCATAAGGTGTATAACGATGAAAAGAAAAGCGATGTAAATCAAAACGATATTGGCATTTTAATCATACTACAAGATAATTTGAAAATTAAAATATTTTAAAATATTAAAGTAAGAATATTTGGCAGAAAAACCACTGATAAAACATCTAAGGAGTTAAAAATATTGAATTTTCTGAATTGAGCACAAGTGAATTTTGTGATATAAAAATTTATGGTAAGAAAACTTCCTTTTACCTGTAATTAATAACATCAGCCCAAAGGCTAGCACCGAACATTAGAGGAGAGCGACTACACTAAGTAAGGAATTTAGTAGTCAAGAGATTGTCCTCTGCTTTTCTTACTGAGCCAGAATGCAATGTACGGAAAAATTCCAGCCACTATTCAGCGATTACAGACTTTACCGCTTAAAGCTAACGACTCCCTGAGAAAAGCAAGCTACACCACGTAGAGCCTTATCTCACCTGGTAGACTCAATCTCCTTTTCAATGCTATTCGTAGCTAAAGTCGCAGGGGTTTCGGATCCAATCAGCCTTTTGGATGAAATACTTTATAAAAAGGCAGTCTCTTACAATTCGGCAGACCTAGTTCACTTTAATTAGAAGAATCTCTCTCTAGAAATCAACCTATATATACAAATTATATATATATTCATGATACTTATAACCATTGATATACCAATGATCAAGCNTTTGTATATATAGGTTGATTTCTAGAGAGAGATTCTTCTAATTAAAGTGAACTAGGTCTGCCGAATTGTAAGAGACTGCCTTTTTATAAAGTATTTCATCCAAAAGGCTGATTGGATCCGAAACCCCTGCGACTTTAGCTACGAATAGCATTGAAAAGGAGCATTAATTTTAATTTCTCTAATATTCCATCACATACTCAATCCAGTTCCTTACTACGCAAATTATTTCCTTCCATAAATCACCATTCTTCATTCTTTCTCGTGTTCCGCTTCTATTCCTCAACCCATCACTTTCACACTCGCCTCATTTTCGGAACCAAAAGTGTCCACTTTTTGTCCCCAACTCGTCATTCAGGGGTTTTCCCAATTTTAAAAGCCGCCGCTAATTCCTGGCGTCGCAACATCAACGCCAGATCTCGAACACGAATAAGCTATCATCACAAAGGTTAATGGGGAAAAAAATCCGATTTGAAAGGAAACGCCTCTCGGAGATCGCAACGTATGGATGGGGAAAATGAAACGAGAAAATAAAAGAAAAGGCGTAAATCCCGCTTTTTTCGCTCGGCCTTTGCCTAGGGAATCCGGAGGTTATTCACATCGCTCCCCAATAACCAAAGTCGAATGTTTTCGGCTTATGAAGTGGAACGGGTTTGATTTTTTTCGGCCCGAAAATGGAACATATACATTGCTTTTGCCAGCTCTTTTTGACCGCCGAAAATGAAAATTAAACTCGCCTTTGTGAGGACGTCTTGCGCAAGTCTCTACCCGGTAACTCCATCAAGGTTGCTTTTCCTGGAAAAATTAGGATAATGCTTTCTGTGGGAAGGTTATTATAGATTGACGAAACTAATCAAGGCTTTTTAATTCGGGAGGGAAATACAACAGACATTCATCGGCCTAAAAGGGGCTGTAAGGAAAGAGCCTCGTCAATCATTTTACTAATTGATTATACTAAGGAATAACAGATGTGGAAATTATTGGCATGACGGGGACTCGAATTCAAGTCTCCCACTTCCCGGGCAGGTATTCTAACCACTGAACTACCATGCCGCGTCTCTTCCACAGTGTTAAGGGAATGCTAGCTAAGTGAATGGTAGCTCACAATCAGTAGTTAGAATACCTGCCCGGAAATTGTGAGACCTGGGTTCGAGTCCCAGTCATGTCGCTATTTTTCACACTTGTTATCCCTTTGGGAACAGCAGCAGGACTTTATCCTGCAAAGTATTCAAACCTCTCCTTAATCCTTGCAACTCCTATTTGCTTGCATCTCTCCCGCACCCGTCAACCGCTGCCACCAAACTTGACTGTTAATTTCCACGCCCATAGTTACATTCACTTATAAGATATATCTTTTCCGCAGGTATCTGTATACTCAAGAATCCCACGTATTTTTCCAAACTATACTCATACACCCCCTCTCCTATCTGCCCTCCTCCCCCACAGCCACCTCTTTTCCCCGGGTTTAAATACTTCTTATTTGTTTGTTCTTTACCTGAAGGTGGCGCCTCAATCAATCGCCGAAGTCGGTCGTGAGAACAAACTTCCCGTAAAATAATTACCGCATCTATCTTATTTGAATTATTAACATACTTTATGTCTACCAATTAAAGAAAAATTATTTTTATGAAGAATGAATGCAACTATTAGTTTTGAAAAATATTATGATGACGTAAGATATTTTATAATGAAGTAAGATATTATGGGGATATTTCGTTACGATCTATCCTCGTTAGGGTTACTTGAAATCCTCCCATACCTCCGTAATGTTTCAGGCGCCAATGTTTTCACTGGCCTCACAAACATCCATTCGTTGGATAATTACAGAAGAGGCATCAAAATTAACAATAGACGTGTACATACGACCATTAATCTAATCAGAAAATTCCTATGAGCTCGAATTCGGGACCTTAGGACTTGAGCACTACTGTGCAAACCAATCCACCACCGCGGCCGGTATTTTTGTGTTTTTTCGCATAGTCGAAATTTTTGTTTATTCTGTTGATGTATACTTTCAAGAATTTCCGCCAACGAGCGTCAAAGGTATCAATGCTTGAATGTGGATGTGACACCCTGATCCATGAGGTGAATTAAGGATTTCGTTTGGGATTGCAGAAACGCGCTAATATTTTCATCGAGATATGTAATGCTTGGTCGATGACAAGTGGCATTGTCAAGTAAAAGAAAAACTGTGAAACCAGGTGAAGGCCCTTTTCAGGATACCGAGTGAAAAACTCGTTATAAAAGGGCTACCATTATAACCTGTATACACATAAAAATAGTTACTTCTTTTGCGTTGGAAAACAACAGGGAAGGATTTTTTGGCTCTTTAATTTGACTAAATTTAAGCTGACACTGTCACCTTTAAAGGAAAAGGAATCTTCTTTAGTTAGCTTTATTTTCCCTAGCTGAAGATTGAGTATTTAACATTCACTCATCTAAACATAGACATAAACTATAAACATTAATATCTTGCCATTTAGAAGGCTCGTTTAAGCGTTATTTCCCATTTAATTACACATAATTTAAATATTCAATTGAGTCTCCATATACAGTCGCAGAAAAAATAAAAATCCACTAAAACATTTGAATTGCCGCAATGATGTTTCCTCGGGGAAGCAATTGCTTTATCGCTTCCAAAAAAGGGAATACATATGAAAACTGGAAGATAAGAAGCTGGTAAATCGTTTACGTTTCTCTCCCCGTAAGCTTCATTTAAATCTTCTCATCTCTCTAATGTAAATTACCTTATTATTGGATACTGAAGCAGATTTTTGTGGATATTTGAGAATGTCGTGGCCAAACTTTAATACCTAGCATGTATATTTTGTGCTAGATACTTTTATCTAAAATTTTGATGCTTAAATTAAAATGGTTATAAAATGGAATCGCGTAGTATCATCTACCATTGTGGAAGGAAATAAAAATATTTATTTAAAAATTTCACTCGTTATTTTTTGAAAAAGGTGCCTGTTTAAATAGCTATAGTTACGATATCATCAGGTGTAGAGTGTGCGGTTTATTGACTTGTAGAATCTACACCTGATGGTGATGTAACTTATGGAAGCAGTCAGTGTTTTTAAGAAATGTGTTTAAGACTTAAATACTATTCATATAATAAGCGCTCTATTCATTGCATAAGGTTAAAGTTAGTTGCATCGATCATTCCAGATAGGAATAATCTTGCGATGACCATGATGTTCCCACCAAATTCTGGTTGTGATATTTATACCTTTTTATTTTTTTCCATTTAATCGAGAGTCAACCTATTTCCGCATGCTTTAAGGCCACATAAAATGACGCATCTTAAGATTAGACCCAGGATATGGAAGAAATGCCTAAAATAGATACCAATGTAAACCTATTGTAAAAAGTACAAAACAATTCGCGCGAAAACAACAAAAGTAAAGACTATTAGCAGATACCTCCGTAGCGTGGTGGGCTATAAAGGAATACGTAGCAATTAAAATCGTAGTTTAAAATAATCTACAGCCATTGTAGGTTTTTACGCAGCCTGTGTTTAGACCCCAGATTTTCAAATCAATGTTTATAATCCATGGGGAAATACTAAAATAACCTTCGAAAAACCTTTCTAAGAACGAAAGACACTGGATTAGCGTTGGAATTACATCCTGTTCCGCAAAATTATTCTGAAAAATCCTGTCACCAATATGGAATTGGTGCACCTTTTATATAATAAGGTGGCCATTCACCCTGCGTTTGCTAGCGGCAAAATATAATCGGAAAAAAGTCCAGCAACTTCCTTACACTGCCATAGGAGAAGTTCACCTCGCGAGTTTTTGTGTTGCATTATACATTTATTTGCAATATCTATTCCACTACCCTCTCCTCCACCTATTCCAACTTTGGTTTCATTTCTATCTTTTGCTTTTAACTTTCCTGCCTGATTCGGAAAATCATCGTGCTTTTTATATTTAGGTCGAAATCGATTCCCTTCAACCTTATTTGACACTAACTTTCTGCGTTCCTAAGTTTAATCAAACAGTGATCAGCTTCGGTAGAAGGACTAAGTTACTCGATTGAAATTTTATGTGCTTAAGGCAGTTAGCAGATATAAAATGTCACTCTCTCAAATGACATGTCTTGAAGCGAGATCAATGCCGAAGAAATTCCTCAAGAATACAAAGAACTTGATAAGGTGTCCCTCGTTTGTTTGATGGAAAATATCCCCCTCTTGCTTCGTTGGGATACAGCCAGCCTTGATGAGCTAGTCCTATTCCTAATTATATAATGGACTCTTTGCAAGTAAGTAACCTCTGGCACCCGCGCCTCTCCGCATTTACCTCACTTCTTCATTATCCTCCTCAAACTTATGTCTACTTACTTGCCATCAGTGTTCGGCCGACTAATTTTGCTGGGAATTAACTTTTTCATAGAATTAACTGAAGTTAGAAGAAGCAAGTTAGAATAAAGAACAAGATTTTTCAAAGATCCCCTACTGACCATGTTATGCACAAATATCTTGTTGTATCAACAATATCAGCCAAGTATCTATTTTAAGTTCGTTAATTTATATTGCAGTGTATATATCTATCTTCAATTTCCTATAATTTTATAGATAACACAGTTTTTAACATTCTATACAATGAGACTAAACGTCCGGAAACTGTTTCGCTATCCAATGCAACCAGAGTGAAAAGGTAAGAGAAGTCATCTCCTTTAAAATTGGCCATACAGGAATATCCGCCGTACCATTGATCTTAACGTAAATATAGAAATTTCAGAAGTTTTGAAAGAAGAAACGTGTGAAGTTGATATCCATCCAATTCCTTTTCTACGTTACAAACTGGTATCTCTAACGAATAACTTCATTTTATATTTTATATAAATAGCTTGCTTTGAGAAGAAGCGTATGGGAGTACTTCCATCGAGAAATCTTTTCTTAGATATGTTAGGTGATCAATGGTTGAAGATATGTATGGATGTGTATGAAGCGAATAGTTTATGCAAGGGTGGAAAGGAATGGAGGAGTATTCTGAATTTACGATGCTAATTGCACGCTTATGCTGATAAAGCACATTAAAATTGATTTATAAGTATATATAATACCTAAAATAACATGAATATGTAAGAAAGTATTCCATAATACATTGTTTATTATAAACTATAAGATTCCACTTCGTTGAAATATTTGGCTTGTAACGGCGTGGAGGAAAAAATCGGGTATATCAGTGGCATTAAGTCAGCAATACGTGGATCATATGTCCCGCTTTTTTCGGGATAATCCGTTTTTCGATACAATCACCCTGTCCTTACCGTGGTTTTCAAGTTGAAAATTTATATTTCCCAGCATAAGGATAAAAGTAACTAATACTATGTATTAAGTGAAATAGTGGGAATGTGACATTACCTTTAACCATCACTCAGAAGAAAATATGAACTACAGAGGCATCGATACTGTTGTAAATTTCGCTTCGGTTAAGATCCAATTATTGTCTAAAAATTGCCCAGTTTTGTTTAAATGATATACGTCTAAAGGAGAAGCTGAGATGAAAAAAAACTGACAGGGCCGGAGGTCGAACTCTTTCATTTTTCCGGGTGACTATTGAGATATCATACCAGAAAAATTAAACATACCTTTCAGGAATCTTTGAAGGCCAGGGCGAGCGGTTCGTTAGACTAAGCATCATCATCCTCTGCCACGACATCATAGAGATATTGGCCAAATAAAGCGATGGAAAGGACGATCCCCCTTAAAAAGGCGAACATAAGAAAAAGGGTGAAAGGTAACTTTGCTCAAAAGTTGCGCGAATTTTTCCCGAACGGCTTGTCTAACAGTTCTGGCACGGTAGCTCAATTGTCTAGAGCAGTCAGCCGGAAGGTGGAAGATTCGGGTTCGAGTCCCGGTTCTATGAAACGTTTTTCATGCCTCCTTGGGAATATTCCTAAGCGCAAACCTTAATGTGCAAAGTTACCTTTCACCCTTTTCCTCGGACATACATCCCGGTGGAATGAGAACACACTTCACAATTAAGTGAAGAAGTCCTGTTTTACTTATGTGAATTTCCTCTTTTACAGCTCGTTCTTACATGGTAAGCCTACAACTTCATGACTTGTCAAACACCAAAAAATTCAGTCGAATTCATTAAATATAGTCAAACGCACCCACTTCACCTTAAACAACAAAATCTACCATATGTTATGTTTTGACTCGATAGCTTAATTGGCTAAAATATTCACCCGGAAAGAGGATTATTCCAGATTCTAGGTTCGGGTCCAGGTCCTTTCAGGCTTTTATGATGTCCGTTTTTCCTCGGGGGAAAAAATAAATAAAGATTAAAGATGGCTTAAGGGTTGAAAAATGAGGAAAGGGATGAAAGAAGGCGGGTGTTGAAAAGGAAAATGGGTTAGGATGCCAGGGGACCACAGTGCGAGACGCTTGGATTGACGACGATGGATAGAGATCCGAGAGATGCTGGACGTGGGCGTGCTTCAAACCTTGAGATATTGGAGGGCTAAAAACCTTTGAATATGATAAATAAAAATTAAAGCCGGAGATGTTTTTGCAAGGGGCGCTTTACGAAGACGATTTCCCGTATGGAGCATAGTCAATCAAGAGGTTTCGTCGATAAATGCGAATTTGTGGGCTTTATACAACTGTCGTTGGGAAAATTAATGACGGTTACCCCGAATGATATAGGCTCAAGCAGTTGTTTCTTCTCACGTTTCTATCGTTTGATGCCAAAAGCTGAGGCCGTTAGCGGTATTTGGGCCGTTTTTTTTATAATTGATGCCATAAAAATAGCCTATAGACCACTTGGGCGATCGTTTTCTACGAAGTAAAGCTTTATGTACCAAATCCTTTCCTTCGATGCCTAAGGGTGCAGTTCATCAATGGGAGTATTCCTTTTTTATGGTTTAGCTAAAGCATACGGTTCATTGCTCATATCATGCGTGATGATTTACTTGAGGATTCAGCATTCGCTTTTATTTTGATTTACTTATTAGTTAAAAATTTCCGTATTGTAATATTAAATGTTGAGTACTTTCAGTGAAAAATCTGCGTAACCTATCTAACGTCACTCTATAAATTATTCTCTTGTCACTCCATGTTTAAAATATACGAAGTTAAGTGATTTTAGCTTGTTTACACCATATGAAAGTGCACAAAGTTATAAATAAATACCTAGTTATTTGGAGGAATGGGGTTTTCTCAACATTCACATTTGATCATATTGTTATCGTTTCCGTCGAATTCGTTTTAATCTTCAACTCCAATATTTAACAATCGGTATTCGTTTATAAAAAATAAAAGGAGTAATTTTTTTTTCTAATAGCCCTTAATAAGTTTCCAGCTTGGGGATTAAGTTTTCCAAATATATTTTTTCCATATTTCTCGCCAGATTCCTCGGGTCACGGATTAAAAAAAAGGAGCTCTCAGCTTTCGCACTTCTTATCAGACTTACTTTAAATCATCGATAAATTGTATATGTAGGTCAGGAAGTTCCAGCGAAGTGAGTCTCTGCCATGAGTTTTAGCTGTTTTAAAATTCTATAATGCAGCGAATATCGAAACAATAATTTGTATGAAGTGAATATATTTTAGGTACATTGTATTAAAATCTATGGTTATGATTCCGATTTGACACTCCTCTTGAGTATCAGATTCGTTTATTACTAAACGGCGCCAGAATATCTTTATCATTTCCGAGAAAATTTTCTTTCTGCACTCGATATCCGTATGATAAATATTGTTATCTCCTTTATTTACTTAGTAAGTTGAAAAATGCATCAAAATATCCTTCGCATCATCTTTCAAATTTTCCATATCATGGTAATTAGTTTTCCCCTTCAAAAAATATTTTCTTCTTTCATAAATTCAACTCTAACCTCATAAATCCCTTTCGACGAATAGAATTAGGAAAATGAGGAATTGAAAACGTTCAGTTGTGATCGCTGAATTACGTCCGAATGGATTGAAATGGAAGATTGCGTAAAGCGAGTGAAATGAGTTACGTCAAAACAGAAGAACAACCTAATTATAAAGCAAGCTTAATTGTATTCGACTGTTTTTTGGACAAAATTATTGATAAAAAGCGATAGCGGGTTTTCTCCTCTTTATTTATAATTATTTTACAGCATCGTCCCGTTGGGAAATATATGAAATGAATGCATTCTTTAATTCATGTCTTTTGTAACAAATAGAGACCAGAGATGCATACATTTCACGAGAGCTTTGAATATATAGCCTTCAACAGAGCCGTGGAATTAGCTGAATGCGGTTGGATTTGAAAAACAACTAACATCACACAAAGTATGTACAAATTTTGAATAAACCTCAAAATTCAAATACTACGTCACTCTCGTGTTAAACTTGTCTGTAAATGTAATTAAAAACGAATTGGAATTTTAATCTATATAATTTAAGCAACAGAATATTATGAAAGATATTTATTTCTTTATTCTTTTAAATTCTGTTTCACGAGATTCGAATAACTTTTCATTAGTGTTGTAGAAACATCAAGTTGCGGTGAAACATTGTGAGATTAATTAAGGCTTAATATTTCACGGCTTGTGAAAGGCGTAAGTTCTTCCATTATTTCACAAGGAATTAAATTCTCTCCTTTGAAAGAGTTGAAAGGGATAATTTTCTCAGCTTCTCTCTCAAAATTCCAAACGCATAATTATTATTCCTAGGAATGAGTTGAAAGAGATAATTCGCTTTTTCTTCATCGCTAGCATAACTTCAAACTACCTAAATGCACATACCTACTGTAACAATCACCGTAAGGCGTAACGAATCTTGGCTAGCCTTAGCTACTTTTTACTAGCCCAAATTCCCGAGTTCGACATTACATTCCGTAATAATGCATCTAAATATCCATATATAATGCATATAAATATTTTCCTGAGCGCTGCAACGTTACCGTTAAAATGTTCAATTATAATTTTTAACTTATAGACACCAGCAATAAACAACGATGAAGGCTTTTCTATGAATAGTGTAATTCTCATCATGAGGTTGTCTGGTTCACGAATTGGGTTGGTCAATACTGACGAAATGAATGGATTTTAGGTAAAATTGTGTGACTCTGAAAACCTCTCTACATAGTGGGAGCAGACATATATAGATATTTCATGGTAAAAGAAGTAAATGTGAGTCTGAGAAAAACGCGATGAAGTTGCTGTTTTTTATTATTATATTTCATTCTAGTTACAAATCAGTTGTCTTTTATGAAAATAACATGAGACTTAGCTAAATGAGTATCAACTGAGGAAAGGTTTGTAAATTGAGTTTGGTGAGACCTTTGTGGAAGGAAAATTCCTTGAACAAGAGAAGAGGTTAGAAAGGAGGGTGGTCAAGTTGTTTAGGTAGATAAAAGGAGTTAAGAAGAGCTCATTGAATGTAAAAGGGGGAAACTTTTGCCAAAAAAGTTTGGGAATAGTTTGTAGCAGGGCTTATTGAAGAGGATTACTGCTGGAAAGGATGGAGTGTGAAAGCAGAGATGAGTTGCGAAAACATCCTCTTTGACAAGGTCGCATTTCTGAGAAGTATTGCGGTTGAGTATTTCACGCTGTTTAGAGTTTGAAGCCCTTTTATTTTCTAGGAAAAAGACGAGAGAAATGTTTCACGAAAATCATCTCATATTCCCTTCCCAATTCACAGTCCTGGATTTGAATTTTTGTTATTATGCTTAGCGGATGTTGATTCGGTTCCGATTGTAGTGGTTGGAAATGATAATTAGGAATGTGACTAAGTGATCAGTATAGTAAAACACTGCGGTAACCCTTTATTTAAAAAAATATTTCCTCAATAACGTAGGTTTTGTAGAATGAGTTTCCGAACTATCAATTTTACGAAATTTTTGCTACGTATTTTTAGGAAGAGTATACGATGGAACGTTGACTTACGTTCTTAATTCGTTCCAGCTCTAAGTTATTATCCGAATAGCTTTATTTATCTCAAAACCTAGTTTTGTATTATACGTGTATCTTTCGGTCCTTTTCGGTTTGTATCACAAAATTAAGTTCGCACTTAGAAGTCACATTGGAGTAAGAAAGTAGTTCTTTAGTCGAAAAGTTCTTATGTAGAGAGGTTCCTAAGTCGATGTAAGCCTGTATTTAATTTCTGGAATTCCTCGGGGTTGTATCAGTATCCACGCATACCATCAGCCACGCTCGTTCGTTCTAGGAGAGAACATATTTCCGACGTATCTTCACGTTACTCCAACAAATGTACACTTATCAATCATAAACCTATCCCTCACCCACACATCTTATCACCAAAACCCTTTTCTTCTTTCAGCTTTGTACGTGCATCTCACCTCTTAAATATCTCATTTACTCCATGAAACTAGCTTTTCCTTGGACTTTTTCTTCCTCTATAACCACTTACATTCTTATTATACTCAATTTACATATATTTTCTTCCTTTCCTCTAAAGCAACGGGATGAATTCCTAATAAATTGATTTCCTCGGTGTCCAATATAGTCTTTGAATAAATCTCATGTAAATTTTTTTATAAGAAGAAAATCCGGTAAAAATTTCCATGCCCTTTTCGTCCATGGATCCCTCTCGGAAGAGACGTAATGTTTGCGCAAGTTTGCTTTCATCGCATTGATTCTTTGAAGACCTTCACCGATAGGATTTCTCGAATTTATTTTCGTTCAGAGAAAATACAGTCGTAAAACACAAACTAAAGTACGAGAGCTCTCTGGGAATTTAAATCATTAAGGCACATGAACATTCCCCGAGATAGAAGGCTCATATCGACTGCAATCTAGGGTTTGGAAAATTTCTCTTACAGTTGTACTAAAAATGAAAGCATTGCATATATAGATCCTGCAAATTTCTAACGGGGTGTGTTAATAAGAATATCGAAACATTTATATATTTTTGTATTTATTTTTTTAAGTAGAGATAATGTGCAATTTTTTAAAAACTGCAGTTATAAAAGCACGAACTTTTTCTTGTTTTCCCTTTTATCTCTGAGGTTAAAGCCTCTGTTTCTCGTCCTAATTTCTCTCTTCATTTTATGCGACTTTTTTTCCTGGGTCTTACCATGGAAATACAAGTCTTCTCCTCCGGCGAGATAAGTTCTAATGTTGCCTTAGGAGAGCAAGGCTGACGCATGTTCTTCTCTTCCGTGGAAATGATAAGAAAATGTAACTGATTTTCAGACATCAAGTTTCCACCAGAATCGACAGAGTTCATAATGATGGAAGTAGCCAGACAACTATCAATGGGTAGTGATCTCTCCAGTTTGCATAAGTAACCGATTTCTCCCAAATCGTTATTCATTCCTAGAGTCCTTCTATGACTGATTTCTTAAGTAATTCGGCCTCTCCTTTTTTGTTGGCGTAATTTCGTGTTTAGAAAACAGTGCGATCAGTCGAGATGAGTGATCTTTTCTCCTTGTCACCGATCTATTATGCATAAAGGAATACGTTTCGTGGTAAGCAGCGTCTTTATTCTGACTAGGAAAAATAAATAATTGGATTAATATCTAAGAAGTGAAAGTTTTTACCCGAAAATCAAATGAGTCTTCAGAAAATCTACTTCTAAAAATCTATCTTCTCCATCATGTTTCATTATTCGCCGTGGAATCCCACGCGAGTATAAATGTTCTATTTTGGTGTGATGCAAATATATACTATAAGTACAGGCTGTCGTATTTCGAATGCCGTAGGTGGTATGATATCAGTTAAATTAACGAGCGATTAATGAAGGCGGAGAAACGTTCACCGAGCTAATAAAACGTGTAACTAGACCCTTGCGAAAATTAAAGATTTATTATTTTGGGGATCAATAACAAGGTACTTACTTTAAATAAAATACAAAATTTCATTAAGATTGGTGATTCCAGACCACTTGATCTTTGATGCTCTAGTACTTCAGGAATATCTAGCTGACCAGCCGGTAATTTATGCACAACTTGATCTGAAACTAAAATGAATTTAAATTATCTTATTTTTCAGCAATCTTTACGTTGTATACATCCGTACTATGCTTTATATGGGGTAAAAAATATGATTTACCAAAATTAAAGTATAAATATTACCTTTAAGTTGCGTGGACAAGAAACTACAATTTTAGCAGTTTCAAACCGTTCAAACTTCAAATTATGCTTGGAATAATATTTCTAGATATTCGATAAATTTTGAACCGTTAAAATATTTTTTACTTTCATCAAGAATTAGCTATCAAAACTCTTATAATATGTCTGTTGAAGCAATTGAGTCAATTCTAACTTTATTCTTACGTTTCGAAACTATAATTGATTCATACAACTAATAATGGACAATACTATAAATGTCATTCCTCATGAATATTATAATCTCATTCGATATGCCACTTCTCATTTTCAATATATTAGTTCTTATTCTCGATTAGTTATTAATATTTTTCATAAAGAATATTTAATTGACTTATCTTGGACTTTAGGAACAGAATATTCTCGTAGCTGCGTCACTCAATGTGTTTAATGAAATAAATTATGAAGTGGAAATCCAGTTTTCGGGAATTGAACTCGAGACAGGACTCCATGACGTAAGAAATAAAAAGTGACTTTTCATACGTATTTATTGTAATTTCAAATGACATATGATTTCTATACATATATCTTAACATATCATGGTACGGTAAAGCCACTCATGATTTTTGGCTTCTATATACGAAGGCATTTCAAAATGAAGGAAATACCGAGTACTTGATCCTTTGATCAATTTTGAAAAACTACATAGAACGGAGTAAGATCACGGTAGCTTAACTTTTAGGTATTGTAAGCCATCCCTCAGCCATGTTTACCTTCCCGACTTTATCCTTTACCCTTTCGTCAATGTTTTCCCCGGTTAATCCCTCTCCTTGGCTAATAAAACAGGTTCCATATCGTCCTCGTCTTTCCTTGGAAACGCCCGTCAAAAACGTCCACTTTTCGTGCCCGTTTCCTCAGTCTCATTTCTCCGACGTCATCCCTTTTCAATCTTCTTCTCTCGTCTGCTCCTCGTGACTTTCCCCACATCCCTCCCATTCCCTCCATATATATGTATATTGGAATTCCCAGAACGGCTTTTTTTTAGCACCTGTCACCTAGCCGGAAGAAAAAATTCGAGGCCCTTTCCTTTCGGAGGCATAAAAATGTTACGGTATTATGTAACGTTGTGAAAAAAATATTGTAATACGCCGGGTGCTCCGCCGTACCGTCTCTGTATCATATCTCTATTTCCGAGCTATTTTTTACGATGAAAGAATTTGCATGTTCCTTTTCTTTATCTTCTTATGGCTTGACCATTTTCCTCAGGGCTCGCTTTGCCGTAATGACTCGGAACTCATGAGCGCAAGAAAAGTTTCCCGCTTTTTTTATCCACGGCAAGAATTGCTTCTTTCAAAAGTATAGGTTAAGTTGGTGGGACGTGGTTCCATATCTCTTGCGGTCATCGTAAAGCCTAAGCGTTTTCTTGCGTAATTCTTTTTTGTATGCATATTATCGCTGTCCTATCGGATGGAAAAGTTTAAGCTTAAGTTGTAATAAAGTTTTTACTCTCGCAAACAATCTTCTCTCAGATTTGATCTCCCGCGCTATCTTGTAAAGATTAAATCTCGTGTTTTAACGAAATGGAAGGCATTTTTTCCAGCTATTCAATGTTAGTTGAGACGTTGATGCACTTTCCCATCACGATTCTTACTGTTGACATCATGTATTAGTGAGAGAGAAATAGTAGGTTAAATGACAAAGAGGGCATTCTATTAGAAGAAACGATTGCTGAGAGCAAATGATACAAGCCAGGGTGTCAGGAAACAGTTCATAGAAAATGGTTAATAGAGTTCCCTCTTGCATGGCTGTAGAACTTGAACAGATTCTTCTTCACTTTAACTTGGCCGACACTCAGTAGCCTGATACGCAGGTGGGCCTAGTCCAACTCAGAAAATAAGGGGAGCAATAAGCAATTTTCACAGAATGACAAATGACGGGCAAATACCCTTCAATTTTTCCCCCCTCTCCCACAATTCCTTCACCTCTCGCAAGTTGACATAGGCCAGGTAAATGGGGATGAACTATAGCATAACAGCTGCGGGGAATGCATGATCAGAGAAAATGGAGATGTGGTGCTACAGAATAATGATAAAAATAAAGTGCACTGACTGTTTAAATAATGAAGAGGTACTTCCAATAGCAAATGTAGAGATCATTCTGTGGAAAATATTGGTAAATATTAGAGGAAACTTAATTGTACACACAGTAAGATACAGTAGTCCAAAGAAGACACTATTCGAAGGGATAAAGTTACGTAGGAAGGGATAACAGAGGAGTTACATAGGAAGACCTATTATGATTATGATATGTGAGGCAGATTATGTTATGTGAGATTATGTTATGTGAGGCAGATAATGGTTAATGTTAAAATTAGTAATTATGAGTGAATGAAGCTGCTTTCCGTTGTGGAGAAGAAAGCTTGGAGAGTAGCAGTAGACCAATCTTTTTACTGTTCACCCACATTGATGATAATATTACACATGTACTATAGATTGATTCAATTATCTTAAGAACTCTAAATGCCTACTGTCTAGTCACCTCTAAATCTAAAGTTAACTTGAAGTTGTACGCGCTGCGCACAGAAATACCCCGTTTAATTTTAAGCATATTATTTAGAAAATACTTCCCAATCTTCTTTACTAATCGGCACATTTTCGCCTTACTCTCTTAGGCACACAGACAAGTAGCTTAGTAATACGTAAGAGAGGCGCATCCGAAATATCATGTTCATTATGAAATAATTGATTTATTAAAAATTTAACTTCGATAAAATTGTATAACAAAGGTGTCCCGTGAAAAGCGATAGAAAACGGATTCTAAGGGTCGTACAGATCGCAAAGGCTAGTGCGGTAGTTGACAACGTCGTATTGGAAATGTATACAGGATCATAAGGGCAGTTTTATTATTTTTGGATTTTGGAAAATTTTCAACCATATGTCAAATACTGAGGTACTTTTAAATTTCTAATTCTCGGATCAGATAGCTTTTAAAATTTTACGCCGATCGAGTGTAATATAAATGTTAATCTCATTAAATATTCCGATTGGAATGTTTAAAATAAATTCACTTGCCGCTCGAGATAAAATTGTTTTGGCCTAAGTCGTTCCGTTTTCTTGTTAGTGAAATTTATAGTTTTGTAGACAGCTGTTCTAAAATTCACTATCGCTAGAATAGATCCATCGAGAGAAAGATCCCTAGGAAGAACATAAAAATCTTTTTGATTCTAATATATTTCGTATCAAATTTGATTACATTTTGGTAAAGTCTAAGACGGACTTGAGTAAACTTTTTAGTTTCGATAAAAGATAGCTGATAAAAGATAGCTTGGTCGTAAAAGCTTCCGTATTATGCCTTCACCCTCGTCGAGGTATTAAATGTACCATTTGTATTCCTCTTTTGGCTCTAAAAGTTAGAATCCTGCGATTAACAAGGTATACCTCGAGACTACTCACTTCAAGCACCTACTCTACTTTGCAGTCTTTTGCGTTGTTTTTTATCTAATTCTATATTAAAATTAAGCATGTAATGCCAATTGAGGTTAGGTGGAAGAGAGGCCAATTGGCCTAATCTCGCCTAAATAAAGAGTTTATTCGTTCATTCATTCATAATTCGTGACAAGGCATGAGTTACGCTTTCCTCTCTGTTGTAGTAATCTTTGACTAATTGTATTGAATCCAATATTTTCGTTTATCATCCTAACGTTTTCTCCTCAAATTTTACTACGTGATTCCGGATAAGTTTTTACGAGAACAAAGCATCATCATGTGTTTTCGCGGTATTTTTTTGCCCCCTTCTTGCGTGGGCGTTTACCAGTGGTTTTTCTCCTTCATAAACCATAAACCCTCTGTTTCAGTTAGATCCATAAACCTTCAGTTAAAAAATTTCCCCCGAAACTCAAATCATTGTGTTTTTATATATTATTACGATTATGTAACTCCGCCGAAGGATGACACTAGGTGAGGTGGCGATGATACATCGTTCACATTCTACAACTAACACTTTGGTTCTAAATATAAAAATATATAAATTTGTGAATAGGCGCCCCGTCCACTAACTACAATATTTTGCAAAACTTACTAATTGAAAATTTAAACAGCTACTATTACATAATAGAATTGCATATGATTTCATGTTTACAATTTAAAAAACTATGACTGAAATATCGCAATTACGTATGATTACAAATTCACAATTTAAGCAGCTATGATTTACAACTATATTATTCTAAAACAGATACATCACATCCACAACAGCATGTACATTATACAATCCGCGTATGTACCCCTTGCACCACAATACACCAGTTCCTCAAATTCCTTTCCATACCTCTATCAAGTTAAATATATTAATTTTTCTTAATCAATTTGTCTGCCTGTTTGTATTTACAGTTTGTACATACTGTATGTATGTACTATCTTTCTTGTACCTATTTTTGCCAGATTGCCAGATATTTTTTTCTAGATTTGAGTTGTTTGTAGTCAATCACTTTTTTCATCTTACTGTAATATTATTATCATAATAATAGTCATAATATTATTATTCCCGGAAGTTTGGTAGAATAGAGGCCATTTGGCCTAATCTCGTCGAAATATTAAGTAATGACTCCTCAGATTTTCCTTCATTTCTATCGACAAGTTGGGTTGGATCGTTGGAAAATTTATCAACACTGAACTCATCCACAAGGTAAAATGCTTGTTATTTTATCGACTAAAATTCGCAAGGACTATCCAGGGTTATTGGTAGGACGCCTCATACCATTTTCAGATAATATGTAAATACAAATGTTAATATGTAAATAAATACTAATATATAAAAGAAATTAATGCGCAAAAGGAGGACTAAACAATTTTAAATGTCTCGCAAAGAAACGATAGCGATATATCTAAGGCTTGAAATTCTACAAGGAGACGAAAATGAGATGCAATAGATTTGAAAAGTTCACAGTTGCAAAATAAATAGCATACATTTTTATCGTGCGCTCTCTTATGAGCTGAATTTAAGTTCCTTTCCCGCTTTACTCACAGGTGAGCTTGTTTAAGTTGCGGTTAAACTTCCCACAAATCGAAAATTTGTCTTTTATGTTGATATCCCTTTTCCTATAATCCTACTATTAGATACCGAGTGAGAGATCGAGAAGTTGAATGAAATCGAGTCAGTTGGAGACGCTAATTTTCACTACAAAGTACAACCAACAAAAATATTCTTACAAATGTCTTCATATGTAACTACAGAACTTTAATATTTAACCACCTCCTCCATTAACTACATTGGTTTGCAAGCTTCGCTAATTTACTTGTGAAGAAAGCTATAATTTAAAAAATGATCTCAAATCACCATTAACATCACCACTAAGTTAGTTTACCTTTGTTAAGAGTATACTGTAATTATTATGCAAAATTAATTATACATTATTAATTCAGTAAAAGAATTATAGAGGGTATCTTTGATATCGTAGTTAATGCATAAATCATCATTGTATTTAAGAGTTTTCATAGGATAATAAAAGCTTTAATTCCCCGCGCGATAAACCTAAATTGTACTCTGATTCCCTCGCAGCGTCCCCTTAATTATTCTCCAATCCACTTTCGTGCTAAAACATCAATTATTCCTCGCACGCTCTCTTGTTTACACTCCAATCTTTCACTTCCTCATTTTCCGCTACAATGGCCACCTTTAATTCCCTCTCCTTTTTGCTTCCCTTCTCCTGATGGCACTTACCTCTCTTTCTTCTATTCCGTCCTTCCCCTATCGCCATCCTCCACATTCCTGCCTTCCCCGTTAATTTCCAATTTAAACCCTGCCCTATCTCGCTCTCTTCTTGCTCCTCTAGCTTCTTTGCTCTTCACCTCATTATTTTCTACCTTTTACCTCCCTTTTATGCCCCGCTTCTTTGAATACCTCCACTTTCCTCTCCTCATGTGCTTCCTAAAACTGTTCAAAATTCCGGAAAATGTGCTGATACTGCTTATTTTCGATCTGCACTCTTGCTCAGTTACCCCAACAGGTTCGTTACATGTCGGTTTGATGTTGATAGAAATCCATGAGTGGTTCTCGTGCACTGATATTGTCTAATGTTTCCGTTTCAATTATATTTACCGTTGCTAGTAGTTACCCTTGTTTGGGCTCTTGCCTCAATTTATTCAGAATATTTTAGTTTCCCATCCAAGGCATATCCTTCCGGACTCCCCTTTGTGCTATATGCATGGATCAAAGTTTTTGTGTTAAGGAAATACCATGTTTTCTAATTTCATTCAAATTTCCTCTGGTAATTGCTTTAAATATATTTCCATTTTATAATACCCTTGCAGTTATCCGCTATGTGGTTGGTGTAAACCTCAAATTCTACACCACTGTCTACCAGAGACTTTGTAGAGGGATTAAGGCTTACGAGGCAACATGAGGGGTGAGTTAGTTTGCCATTGACCCGGAATATTTCCTTCTATGGGTGGAAAACTTCCTTGTGCAGCATAACTGTCCAATGAATAAAAATGTTATAATAATAATAATGAAGGACTTTATTCAGGGCGAGATTGAGACTAACAAGTCTCTTCTTACATCTAACCCTTAATGTTCATAGCATTCGATGAGAATGGTTCGAATGAATATCATTATTCATCATCACTCGCATTCCAGTTGCTTTCAGATTATCACAGCCGTGAACAAGTCTTAGACTGAAGTAAATTAAAAGTACCTTTTTCTCTACTCTTTGCTTATTCTATAAGCTATTCTCGGATAATTATTTGCATCAGCTTTTGCTTCCTTATTTTCATTTTTTTGTGTTTTCTGTTTTACCATTGCATCCACGAATTCAAGGCACAATCCAGTATTATTGGTGACAGCAGAGTATTTGTTATTAAAACACATAACATTCTTTCTATTATTCTACATCTACATCAATACCCTACAAGCCGCCTTTCGGCGTGTGGCAGAGGGTGTAAACACCGGATGTTCGAGCTATTTCTTTATCTTGTTATTATCGCGTATCGTTCGCGGAAAGAAAGAGTCCCTAAAACGACTTGTCCTAGCATCTATTTCCCTTATCTTGCGCTCATTATCAGATCGGCCAAAGTAGCAGGGGGGTCGCATAATATTGATAACGTCCTCCACAAACGCACTGTCTCGAAATTTACCGAGTAATCGAAGCCTAGCTTCTAATCTCCTATCCTTCAGGGATTCCCAACCTGCGTCCGAAAGCATTTCCGTAACACTAGCTTTTTTATCGTAGCAATTTTTCACATATCGTATTGCCTTGCGCTGAACTTTCTCGATTTCGCGGGTGTGCGTTTCATCCGCTGGATCCCATATACTTGCCGCGTATTCAAGATGGGGCCTGACCAGGGTAAAATAGCATCGCTCTCTAACCTTTTCATCGCATCTACCTACAATACGCTTTATGAAACCGAGCTTTTTGGTTGCTTTACCGCAGATTTTTCGGATATGAACGCTCCAGTTTAAGTTATTCGCAAGAGTGATCCCGAGATATTCAACTGACTCTAATATATTCAAATTTATTCCATTAATTTGGTACGGGTGATTTGGACTAGTTTGTTTTCGTTCGAAGAAATTTACGACGGAACATTTAGTAACATTTAGTTCTAATTGCCATTTTTCGCACCACCTATGAATGTTGGATAAATCGTTTGATAGGATGTCACGGTCCTCCGCGTTTGATATTTCTCTATATATTACCGAATCATCTGCAAATATCCTCACATTGCTATTTATTTCGTCGCTCAAATCGTTGATATATATAAGAAAGAGAAGAGGTCCAATCACGCTGCCCTGAGGTACGCCTGAAGTAACGCCTGAAGTAAAGTCCTTAAAACGACTTGTCCTAGAATCTATTTCCCTTATTTTACGCTCACTGTCGGATCGGCCAAAATAGCAGGGGGGTCGTATGATATTGATTAAGTCTTCCGCAAACGCACTGTCTCGAAATTTATCAAGTAATTACAGTCTAGGTTCCAATCATTTTTCTTTCAAGGATTTCCAACCTGCGTCCGAGAGAGTTTTCGTAACACTAGCTTTTTTTATCGTAGCATTTTTTCACAAAACGTTTTGCTTTGCGCTGCACTTTCTCGAGTTCGCGGTGTACGTTTCATCCACAGGATCTCACATACTTGCAGCATATTCAAGATGGGGTCTGACCAAGGTGAAAGAGCAACGCTCTCTAATCTTTTCATCGCATCTACCTACAATGCGCTTTATGGAGCTGAGCTTTTTGGTTGCTTTACCGCAAATTTTTCGGATATGAATGCTCCAGTTTAAGTTATTCGCAAATTTAAGTTATTCGCAAATTTAAGTTATTCGCAAGTAAATTATTTTCGTAAAAAGCGTATATTTTGGATAGTTCATATCACTATCTCTTCGTGTTCCCCTCATTCTTTCTCTAATTAAAGTTCGAGTATACCCTGCGTCTCGTGTAGAATTCTCGAATATTTCTTCCTTGAACATATTAGATACAATACAGTATGAATGGTTCCATTTCATGAAAATTTTACTGTGGATATGGAAAGAGATTTAGGTTAAATTAAGAAACCCAGAAATTTTAATGCTATTTATCTCATGTCGAGATACTTTAACTCATATTTGAAAGTCAATTTTATAAGGCCATAAGTTCTTACAATGCACTAAATTTAAATTTCTTTTAAGTTCAACTTTCAGTGATAAAGGATACGTATGCTCTGATATACATTTTACGCTTTTATATTATATATTTTTATATGTTATTACTTTTGTAATTTTTACTATCCCATATATTGTATTCTATCTTCTCTTTCTTTTATTCTTTCCTACACATTTGGCAGGTTTTCCACAGCCCCATCCTCTTTGTGGGCGTTTTCCCGCATTGGAAACATTTATTTTCTGTGATCAAAAATAACAGTTTTTCATACTCCACAAAATCGTTCTTTCTTTCCTATTACTATTTCAACGAGATTCAAAAAAATATTTTGCCATATTTTTTTCTGTAAAATCTAAAATCATTTTATGAACTCATTTTTTTGTGTTACATTCTGAAAAGGGTCAAACAGGAGATGAGAATCCCCATTTTGCCCAATAAAGAAGTTTGTTGAATGAGGAGTGACGTTGTACTTTTTCCACAAAAATATTTTGATTTGATGACTAACAGCATCAGGCTTCGAAAAATAATCGTCTTATTCAGGTTTATTACATCAGAATAATTCACCGAAACCTGGTTGTGTTGCTCATTAAATGAAAATATTTCTGTAGAAAAATTACAAAGCTTTCCTTCATTCTACAATATGGATTACCACAACACCTCACCTATCACTGTGAATTTTAACGACGTTTGTATTGCATTGCATTGCAATTCCCACAATCAAATAGACTAGAATCAAATAGAATAGAATAGAATCAAACAGAGCTGTTATTAAGATTGATTTTATTGATAATTTCAAATAGATTGAAAATTTAATATCATAACGAATCACCACCTAGTAGGATCTAATCATCATAAAGATTCTCTTAATCGCTTTTCGCTGAAAAGTAATTGTGGAGGAAAGTAATTATGGAGGAAAGTAATTATGGAGGTTTATTAAGAAAATTGTTTTGCCGACACTTTTCGTCGCTCTTTCAAGTTTTCAAATTTATCGCAACACCTATTATAGAGGAAATATGGAAGGCACTTCCTGTGAAACAAATCGCAAACGTTATATTAAGGATACCTGCACCACTAATGAAGTGTGAAGAGTATTTAATAACCAAACCTCAATCAAGACTAACGTTTTCCATAAAGGGCATTAAACCATACCATATGAGGCACTGCCAAAACTCGGCGTAGAAATCAGTACTCTTAACTTCCACTTATCCTGAAGGCCTTGACCTTTCAAAGGGCGAGTGCATAACTCTACTGTCAAGGTCAAAATGTGTTTCCCAGGAATAGCTGCGGACACTATTTCCATGAAGAAAAATTCTCTCGGCTAGCACTGTTCCATGCACCTTCACGCATGAAAAACCCACACATTTTCGCCTTTATGCACACGAAAGCGAATACAAATGTCTCCACCCCGTGCGAGTGCTCCTTGGAATTGCTTTCCGTGAAATGTGACAGAGGAAAAGCGGCTATCTCGACAGAGGTATTTCGTATTCTTTTATAAATATATCCCGTTGAAATGTATTGCATTAAATAGCAGGTTTCTCTGAGATTACTCCATAGAGTAGCGGTAGTATTTAGAGCTGAGCTGAGCTGTGTGTGGTATCTAAATCCCATCTCTTCTTTATGGACTCAGGAGAAGCGGTAACAAAGAATGAAGCAGTTCGAATATAATTGCGAGTTTCTTGGTTTGGTAGTATAATAATGATTCAAATTTTCAATTTCATAACACACATGAATTATATTGCATAATTTACATTATACAAATTTCATTACATAAATTACATTACCTACATGACTTTGTGCGAAATTACACATCTTGATATCACGCCGTTGTTTACATAGTAGATTATTCTATGAAATTTACAAAGGGGCTTTGCACTCTAAAATATTGCAAACATATTTATTGCCATTGTGTTAAACAATCTCTCCTTCAACCTTGCAAGATATATCTCTAACCAATAGAAATTCATTCACCGAGTAATAACATTTCTTTAGTAACAATGCTTTAAAATTTTCCTGGAATCTCTGTTCATTGTTACCATATTTTTCCAATTTCCCATTTAGATCAGATCAGCTCACTAGCTTGGGTGATATATTCTCTAACTGTAGCTCATCGACTAACACTGGATAAGATGTTTCTGTATCGTATCGGCTGTTTTTTTTAAAGCAATTCAATAATTCTTCGACGCCTTAAAGTATGAAGCTTAGAATGATGAGTCTTCCAGAAATCTTTTACCCACGGACTGCTTTCCATTCTACATAACGGTCATTAATATAATTTAGAATTCCTCATCCCCTATCATACTCTACTTTAAGGTTTGCTGCGCATACAAGGAAACTGGAAAGTCATTTAATCAGAAATGGAAACGAAAGCGTATGCTTTCATGTCCGTAACAAAGAGCGTGGTTGTCTACTGTTAGCAGCATCCGTAGCACTGTCCAAAACGACATTCTTTGGCATTTAATTATAATTAAAAGTAATTATATTACCATGATAATATGCCAATCAAAGTGTACTCAAGCTTTTATACATAAACTTCGGTTGTTTGGGCGTTGCTGATTCAGAAATTCTGACGACTCTACCAAGAACTTCGTTTCAGAATTAAATTTTTTTCGATCTTCATGTTATACTCTTATAAAAACAGATTTTGGGTTTTCTGGCAGATGATTCTTTACGTATTTTACGAATTAAAATAACCTTTTACCAAACATATCAAAGAATTTCACGTCAACAAAATGTTTTTGAACAAGAACAGACGCAGTGTCGGCTTGAACACTTTAGAGTGAGTTCTTATAGAGTTTCTTATCGATTATCAATTATCTGGAATTGCCAGTGAATAAAGATAGTGAATAAATATAAATATATTGCGTAATTTAACTAAATGTTAATATATTGTGTAAATTTAAACAGCACTATAGAGTCATAAACTAAAATAAAAATTACATGTAATATTATCAAAAATAATTAACTTTGATGGTAATATTACGTTACTTGACGGTATATGATGTAAATAGCTGGAATCACTATTATCCACATTTGTTGTTGTCTAAACGCATTGGAACTCATTATACCAGAATGACCCGTTAATAACCTTTTTCGAAAAATGGTCATCGAAAATTTATCAAATTGACAATTAGGGATAAAGCAATTCGTATTATGTCAGTGAACTTGGTATAAGTCTTATATTGCGAGAGGGAATTGCTGGAACGGCAAAAACGTTGCATCAATACCAAATTTTTATTACTAGAAAATTATAATTGTTTAAATTCTAGCGACTTATCTCGGTTTAATATTAGTGACTATGTACATATTTTTTATATCACAAAAATAATAAAAAGGGGCGGTACGTGCTTTTGGAACATATCCCATTTTCAGTCGCTTAAGGTCGAGAATGAATGAAAAATTGTTCCGATAGGTGAAAGAACAAAACAAGAAAGCGAACGAGTTTATTAGGATATTCATATGCGGATATCCATGTTATTTAATCCTGTAATTAACCTGTCATGGAATTATGTTCGGATATGTAAGATTGTTAGTAGTTTCATGCGCGTAAACTCTTCCCATACTTTGTCTAAGCATGAAGCGACTCCATGTCATACCATTCAGCATATGTTAATGTTCATAAAAAAATGTAGAAATAAGCATTTCTTGAAGCTGGATCAAGAGAGTAAGGAGCGCTCTTCTTTAAAATATGAAATACAGTCTTTTGATTTCGTAAAGGGAGACTCTAGCAAAGGTTAGAGATTGCACAAGAGAAATTTTCTAACCGAATGGTCGACAAACTTATCAAATGGACCAAACCTATCCCTCGATACAATTTGAAAGTTTCTCAAACCCGTATGCACATGAATAATAAGGATCATCTGGCCCTATGCCACAACAAGTTGCGGTAATTAAGCCATTTAGTTAAAGTAATCTTCAAATTTCCGAATTCATGGAAAGGAACTGTCTTCTTGTTTTCCAGTTTTGTTGAAAATAACATTCTTTGTAAACGGCGTAAGCTTGGGAATAAAGTTTCCTCTGGTTCAGTCTGTGAGCAGTCGTAGATTTAAGGAGCGTTTACTAGTAGGCACCAGTAACTTTGATTTATAATTCAGCAATTATTATTTTTTTATTTTTTCGTTCTTGCCACAAAGTGACGGCGTTATGAGATGAGAACGGACTACTACTACTACTGTCCAGTTCCATCCAATTTTATTGATCACTCATTCGTTTGAAAAGGATCTAATTAAATGACATGTATCCAGAATTACAGACTTCTGGTTTAAATATATGTATTTTAACTCTAATGCTTATTTTTTCTAAGTTGGCTGCCAGTGGTTTTGGTACAACCCCTGTAGTGGATGTTACTATGGGAACGGTGCTTACACTCTTTCTTGTTCCATTTGTTCCACTCTTTCTTTATTTCCTTTGATAACTCTGTGTACTTGACTATTTTTCTGGAATAAGTTCTTTGAAGTTTGCAGTTGAGAGTTACCGCTATGTGAACTATTAATCCTTCCCGATTAATTTTACCAATGAAGATTATGTCCGGTCTGTTGGTTTTCATGGTGATGTCTTTTTTTTATTATTGTAATTATTATATGGCACTTGTCAGCATCGAGGCTGGGAAACTTGTACCTCTCCCGGATTATTATTATTATTATACCCTCTACGATGTTAATGATATCTTGGGATGGGAGGTGTGGAGATGAGGTTCGAAAAAGAGTAGCATTGGCCAAGGAAGCTTTTATGAAGCGAAGGGAATTAATGACAAAGGGTCTCGATAAAGGAATCAGGAAAAGATTGGTAAAATCCTTCATATGGAGTGTTTTGCTATATGGGTGTGAAACGTGGACCTTACGAAAAGAGGACATCAAAAGATTGGAGGCATTTGAGATGTGGGTGTGGCGTAGAATAGAGAAGGTGAGCTGGGTGGATAGAAAAACAAACATAGAGGTACTAGAAATGGTTGGGGAGGAAAGGGTTTTAATTGAAGTAATTAAGCGCCGACAAAAGAAATGGGTGGGTCAGATATTGAGAGGAGAGGGATTGCTGAAGAATGTAATAGAGGGTAGAATTCAAGGGAAAAGACAGAGGGGAAGGCAAAGGCAAAAAATATTAGATGACATAAAGGGTGGGGTAAGTTACCAGTTTGCGAAGGAAAGGGCTATGAATAGGGAATATTAGGGCACATGGACCTACCGAAAGGTAGAACACTTATGTATGTGTACCGAAAGACAAAAAGATGTTAATGATGGAAAAAATGACTAACAAAAATATTTATTTTCATTCATACTCCAAAGTTGTGCGTACGTATAGGCTATTTGCGTACCATAAGAGCCGCATGTGGCTCATGAGCCACAGTTTGCCAACCCAAATCCCAAACAGTTTTTGAATTATGTCCTCTTCGCCTGCTTTCCAAGATTGGTCAATCGATTACCTTCATGGAGGCATTACAACCACAAAGCAACGTTTACAATCGCTCGTACGTCGTTGGAAGGGCGAGCATCGTTCGGAAATTCTTCAATCGCAGGTGTCCTCACCGCATCTAAACCATTATCTGTCCTCTTTGCACCCGATGAGCCTATTGCCTGAATCCGTTTGTCTAGCAGCTGGAACGTGGTGCGGTTAGAATGACGTCGTTCAGGAAATCGCTCTGCATATAGCCTTGCAGCTGCTCCCGCATTTGTGAAGCCGTTCGCAAAATGCATATCGCCGATGTAGCGAGCGAGGACGCTCTGCTTTGGACGTAAAAAATGCAGGATTTGTCCCGCGCTGACATTACGGAAGTGAACTTCTCAGTGCGCTTAATGCCATTTACTAAGCAGCTGGTGTTTTAGACCGTTGCAATAAACTTGGATGAATACTTCAAAATTACGCGATTGCAAAATTGCCTACTTTCAACGCACGATCGTCGGAGAAATTCATAGTAATTTCAAATGAGGATCGTATCGTCAGGTTCAGTATGAGTGAACATTTTTCAATTTGTAAAAAAAAGACGGGAGTGAATAAAGTGCGGCGACTATGGTGCTTCCTTAAGAGATATTTCGACTTAGATGCCCTTAAAAATATCAAGTATAATATATGTGTATGCAGTGAATTCTCGATTATCCGGGATAATGAAATCGATGTGGAAAGGCGTTATGTTTTGGAAAACCGTGATACGAAAAGAATCATTCTTGGTAATTTCCACTATACCTTTATTCACACAACTGGTTTGATGATTATTCATCGGAAGCGAAACCGGTTGTGTGAATAAAAGTATTGTGGAAATTACCAAGAATGCTTCCCTTTGTATCCGGAATAATGATAGACGAATAATCAGCAAACACGGATAACGCAAACTTTCACTTTTATTTCCCATAATATTCATAATTTACGTATAAAAACAATGTAAATAAACATTTTTACTTATTTATTTATTTGCACCATTAGACTACAAATAGGCTCCAGGCCAGGTGGTAGTCATCTTTTCAGGGGGCTTTATGACTTTATCGCAGGTAAAAAGATCTGGAATTTAAAGAGTGACGAATTTAAAGAGTCTATGAAACAGAATGAAGAGAAACTTCCTACTTTTCCACAGAAACTTTAATTCAATTCGTAAGAGTCTTCAGCCTGAATATGCCTTCCACGAAATCACGCCTTCTATTATTGATATAATAGTCTATGATACAGTCAAAAATAATGGATCATGAGTACAAATGTTTATTTGAATGTTTTATTTACGTGCGTAAATTAGCATCATTATAAGAAATGAAACAAAGTTTTGATTATCCTCGTTTTCTGTTTATTTGCTCATTCTCTTCGTATCATTAGCACAGATAATCAAGAGTACGCTGCATTTTAAAGAAAGATGTCGATTCGTCTAAGAAGCCTTTGGACATTCGTTCTCTGCATGAGAATCTAATACCTGTTCAGGCGTTTTCATTAGCATTCTAAAATCTCCCTTTTGCGTAGTCTTTCATTTATAGCTTCCTTCCCACACTTTTTCCCCCTTTAGCTTTCTTCAGTGACTTGATAATATTCTAATCTCTCTTACTAAATGCTTTTTCGCTGCTCTTTACTCCTCTGGATAGAATTCAGGAGCCTTCTACCTTCCACTTCAGCACTTTCTCATTCTCATAAGAAATTTAACGTATTTTACTATTCCAAACTTCCTCCTCGCACCCAAAAAATCTCTACCTTGTCCTGTTATCGTCCTCAAGGTCCATGTTTCACAACTATTTAACAAGACAATCCAAAGAGCGTCACCATTTTCTTTACCCCAATTACACACTTCTAATCAATGAATTCTTTATTCGATTGAAAGCAAGGTTGGGAAAAATTTCCTAAAATATATCTATACAGAATTTTAGTAGTAGTTGAGCCACTGAAATACATCACGCCCTAAAGTTCTGCTCTGGGAAGGGTAAGGTGCAAAACACCTTGGTAGCCAAAGAGTTTTAGTTATGAATGCTTCGCAAGAAACAGAAATTGTGTGACTGACTGCAAATACTCCGAGCCAGGGGAAAATTTAAGAGGGATTTCTGGATGTAAAAAACGCAAGTCATGATTTAGGAAAAAAATACGCTAATCAGGAAAATACCCTAAATAAACTGTGGTGTGAAAAACCTGCGCAAACCTACTGAAATTAATAGTTAATAGATCTGAATGAAACTGTGCGTATAGAAGTAATTTGAGCAGTGCCGTAACAAAATTAAGTAAAGTTAAGTAATTCACTAAAACTATAAAAATCACAAAGAAATTAGCATTGATGTAACGAAACATATAAAGCAAAATTTGGTGGAACATCTCCATAATGTATCTCCATAATTTAATACTTATGTAACAAAAGTAAATTAAGTCCACAATATAGAAAAACACATTTTCCACCGGTTTCGAGGTAATAACCTCATCAGCAACAACCTTATATCGGTAGGTTTGCGCAGATGATAAAGCTATTACCTCGAAACAAGGATTCAGTTTATTGTTTAAGTATTAAGGACTTAGTCTAGTTTTGTTACATAATCTTTAATAAATAAGCATTGATGGATCCATTTATAATAGAATGATACTTTAAGAAGCATCAAGGACGTTAAAAGTAATAAGAAATTAAAAAAGAGTAGTAGTAATGTTAAAAGTATTTCAATAGCTGAGATCATTCCCTTCGGGAATCGAAATCGGGGACGCATTCCTTAAAGTCGATTGCCCACTTGGCTATCCGGGAGCTCATTAATAATAATAAGATATATAAAACATGCGCGGATACCCTTGATCGTATTTGCATTATATAATGAAATATTTTAATCATATTTCTAATTACCGAAAAACCATTAATGTTATCCCTGTATTTCTACAGCAAGATTATTTTGCCCATTTAAAGAGAGTCGGCTAGTGAATCGAGCTCAGGTATGGATTCCAAAGGAGAAACGGACATGATATAGACGGAAAAATACGCAGCCGATCTCTTCATTAAGAAATGCAAACTCGTAATCGCTCCGATTTGAGGAAGTGGAAATAAAAATATTTTTTCCTTTGAATACCCTTTCACGTAGCCGCCCTTTCGTTCTTTGCATTTCGTATCAAACACTCAATAACGAGCCCTTTTCTTTCCTCTTCCACTTCACTCGTTCCCCCTAACGCCCTTCTCCGATTCTCTTTCTCGCCTTGTTTGCCTGCATCGTCTCTTCCGACCCTCATTTCCAGTCCTTTTCCTTATGACGAAAGAATAAAAAACGTTGCTCCTGATCACTTATCGATCTCTCCCTTCTCCCTCTGCGAAATTAATATTTAAACCCCCGCAGTAGAATTCGAGTGCCCCCTTGTGCCGATGATCTTTGTCTCACGTTCGTCCCTTTAATGAGAATTCGATTTACATGTATTTTTCCTTCTTTCCTCTCTCCATTCGTCTCCTTTAGATCAAATATCTTTATTGTTTCGTTTCCTCACTTCTTAATTTGTCAGGATTATACTTAAATCCAGCGGATTGCTTTGTATTCCAAGTTTCATCTCCCAACACTTTAGGTCTACATCCCCTTCTTTGATTGAAGGCATCGAAACCTTAATCTTTCCCCTAGATATTAATCTAGGTGCCCTTGGTGTTAATGATTCTTCATTACGGCCATCTATATTAATCAGTCCACAGGTCAGTTTAGTCTTGATGCCTCATCCCCTCAACTATTAGCAACTAAAAGCTCTAAAGAAGGAGAGAGGCTTACCAGGTATGGAGTGAGGTGATTTGTCTTCTGCATCTACATACACGTAAATACACTGCAAGCAACTTTTCGGCGGTTAGATAGCACCTAATACCAAGCATCACGAAGCGTTCGAGTTACATCTTTAGTTTATCATCCTTCTTGGAAAGAATGAATCCCTAAAACGACTTGCCTTCGCATATATTTTTCTTATTTTACGTTCATTGTCGGATCTGCCGAAGTAGTGCGTGTGGGGGGGTCGCATAATACCGATAACTTCTTTTATAAATGTAGTTTCTCTGAATTAACCAATAAATCGCAGTCTAGCTTCTAATCTCCTTTCTTTCTAGGATTCCCAACCTGCGTCTATAAGCATCTTTGTAACGGTTGCCTTTTTATCGTGGCATTTTCTTGCGTTGCAGTTTCTCGAGTTTGCTGT
This sequence comes from Ladona fulva, assembly GCA_000376725.2. NCBI lineage: Eukaryota > Metazoa > Arthropoda > Insecta > Odonata > Libellulidae > Ladona > Ladona fulva. Next base: position 42,826 of record APVN02032537.1, read on the forward strand.
TACACATTTCATCCGTCGGATGCAATATAAAACTGAGACTAAACTAAATGATTCATTTTTCTAATTATAGCACTTTTTAACATATCATATCGCCTTACGCTGCACTTTATAGAGTTTGCGAGAACAGTGGAAATTGGAATACATTGGTACTTGGAAAGCAGTGGAAAAGTTCGCATTAACAGTGGAAAAGAGAGCACTCACGAGCCGAATTATGAGACGAAAGGACCTGGTAAGGTTATTACGAAAAGACTTATGCATTCGTAAGTGAAACGTTTCGTTCCGTAGGTGTGAAACGTGGACCCTAAAAAAGGAGAACATCAAATTGTTGTAGGCTTTTGAGATGTGGGCGTGGCTTGGGTTGGAAAGAGGAAGCTGAGCTGATGGAAAAATGAGGGTGTGTCAAAGATGGTGGGAAAGGAATGGGTTTAGATCAAAGAATAGAGCGTAGGCGAAGGAAATGAGCTGATCAGATATTAAAAGGGAATGGATTGCCAAAGGGAGCAATTGAAGTTAAGATGAGAGAGGAAAGACAGTGGGGATGACAAAGACAAACATTATTAGATTATATAAAGGTAGGAGTTGGTTATCAAGTAGTAAAGGAAAGAGCACCAGGCAGATTATTTTAAGGCACATGAACTCAAAGAGAGCAAGAAGACTCGGGTATGCATACAATAAAATTTAAGTAATTATTAATGTAATGCTGTAATATAATAATCAGATAATAATTTGCATCTTTTTTTTATTCTACAACGTAATATTTACGTATTCCACCCATTTCTGGGTGTAATATTTTTGCTACCTCTTTATTTTTTGGTTTTCTTAGAAAGTTAAATAAGAAAACAACGATTTAGCGTAGGTATTTGCCTATGAAAACATGCCTAAGATTTATAGATAAAAAGTTTGAATGAAAGAAAAATGAGTAAACATATTGTAGTAACCTTCGTCTGCATTTAGTTAACTTTATCGATAAACGTGGACTGTAAATGATAGGTAAGAAAACTGCAGGCCTACTCTATATGCAGTAATGATTTTTAAGTGTAATGTTATGTTTTCTACAGTTAGCTAAATGATCGATATCTTCGAATATTCGATAGGAAAAAATGATTCCGTGTTTGTCCAAAAGTTGTATATGACTAAAAATCCCTCCCATAGAGGACATTTGATTCAATGAAACTAACATATCCAAGCTCTACATTGTGGAACGGAGCCATACTAAAGAAGTAGGTACAAACATTAAGTAATACCCACAGAGGTAGAAACACTAAGTAATACCCACAATATTTTTATTGGCGACTAGTTCAGACCTGATCATTGTCCTGATTATTAGGCCTGATGATGTCTGCATGCAGACGAAACTAGTCGCCAATAAAAATATTTTCTATGGAAAATACTAACTGTTGGTACTACTTCTTTAATTTGGTTCCAGTTAATGTTCAACTCAATTCAGAAGATTTACATTTTAAATAGTTTAAGATGCATACTGCAATGCGTACGTTATACTTCATATTTATTAGCTCATTTTCCATTCCTCTTGCCTTATCGTCAAATATAGTCATCGTTGGCATACAGCATTTCCTGGATCTTACACTCATCTTGTACTCTCTGGTTTCTTGATCTGTACTACTTTCCATCTTTTCACAGCATCTAAGTTCGAAAATTTCCGATGTAAACCTCTTTTAAGTGCAAGCGTGCTAAATAAGAATGAAGCGATACATTTAGGCTCGAGGTCCAGTCACATTCGATTGCTCACTTCCACCCATACTCTGGGTCTCTCTTTTCATTTTATTTTCTCCACATTTTCGTCTTCCTCTTTTAGATATCCACCCTCCCTCTATCCTCTTGCATTATTTCCCTACTCGCTCTCTTTTCCAATTCTTCCCCTCACCATCTCTTGTTCCCTCCCCCATCTCTTTCACTTCCGCCCTCTCACAATGCAAAGGAGCGAGGGCGGAAATTAGATATAAAGGAGGAATTGAAAGAAATGAGGGAGAAGAGGTTGGGAGAGGATGACACGGAGAAAGCGGGGGACGAGAAGAGAAAAATAGTGGGATGAAGAGAGGCAAATTGACCGAGCGTTGGGGCGCTATTCTTTTGTGTTCGGATTCACCGCTCGTACGCTGTGGTTGCTACTCCTTAAGATGACTACCGTTTTGTTGTAATGCTAGGAAATGCTCCGATTCCCTTTATGCGTAATTTGTCGAGAATAAAAACAATGCTTGTGTGACGCAAATACGATATAAAATAATGAAATAAAAGTTAGAAAAGAATCTTTGCAGAAGATTTTTGGAGCTTTTTCCAATGATTGATTGAGAAATTATAACGAAACGTGTATACCAATGAATAGCAAGGGTTCAAAATAGCAATATGATTGGGACTCGAACCCAGGTTTCCTACTTTGCGGGCAGGTATTCTAACCACTGAACTACCATGCCGCGTCTTTTCCACGCTGTTTGGGAAATGCTTTATACACACTTTTTGCTTTTCCACACTTGTTATTCCTTGTGATTCAGCCGCACAGCTTAGTGCAAAGTTAAAACACCTTTCTGTATTCCTTGAAATGTTATAATTCCACAAAATTTAAAGTAAATATATGGTTCATATTTTGATGTTGATTCCTCATCTACATACACTCATTCATGTTTTAAACTACGAACAGGCAGTGTGCTTTAACTTGTCTTTTTGGAACTGCTTAGATTTCTTATAGGTATGTAGTAAATAACACAATCTACTCCAAACTTACAAACCAAGGTTTTAAACTTCTGGTTCTAATTGTAAAATATGGCAAGAGTCCGAATTGATAGACAAAAAGTTACTCACTCACCTCCATTAATTCATTGCGGCTCTACGTATGTTTGTTGCCCCTGTGATTCATCACTACAAATTTTTCGTGACTGTAATAGTAAAAATCTCTGAAAATCGTCCTCCTCTTCATATCGTCAATTGCTTTTAAATAGGCCTAAATACTAAATGTATTCTTAATGGGAAAATGCATGAACTTGGAATCAACAATCGCATTGGTCGTCAGGGAGACGGGTTGTTTACAACCTCTAAATTTCACAAAATATTGGTATATTTTATCTAAATTCTCGCAACTTAAAAGCGAAAGCGATATTCCACGACAATACTAAGAATCTGTATTTAATTTCCCCTCTTTTGATACTAATCTCGATTTTATATGACTGATCCTTCTATTTTAATTTTACAAAATAAATAAAGTCTGTAACCGATAAAGTCGAACTTTACATTCATTTCTTATGGAAATCCATCCAAACAATCTTGGTTCAAACCCAACCACAATCGAATAAAAAGATGACAGTACTTCCTTCCGGATCTCAGAGAACACGTATACCAAGTTTGGTGCAAATCGGACAAACAGTGTGGACTCCAATCTCAGACAAACAAACACACAAACCCACAGAATGTCTGCTTTATATATATGATACTCGTAAGCTAATGGACTTTCTCAGTGAGCTTTGTGTTATGCACCGCTTTAAACTGCTTTCACAAATATTTCGTTTCTTTTAGGTTTTTTATTCGTAATTTTGTAACATTTTTAACAGTACTTCGACAGGTTAGGTCTTTTTGCTAGTGAGCCCTCATCGGGAATCGAACCCGGAACCACTCTATTGGTGATATTATTCAGCATTTTGTTTCGCTGAAGATCATTTAAATTTAGATAAGTATATAATCAATCATCTCTGGTCGTACTTCGTGGAAAGACATCATGAAGAAGTAAGACGAACACTTTGTAATTTCCACAAATATATATTACGGACTACCAGTTTCGGCGTTTGAGCCATTATCAGGTATGATGATGGCTCACCACCGAAACTGGTAGTCCGTAATATATATTTGTGGAAATTATAAAGTGTTCGCCTTATTTCTTTAGATAAGTATTTTCCTAAAAAGAAACAAGAAATGTCCTAATCACAACATTTTTAATATACAGAAACAAAACATAAAATATAGAAACATTCTTTCTCCCACTCTTCCCTCTTTAAAATATCGTCCCTTGTTTCTCTAACCCTCTTCATTAAATCCCTTAAAGTACTTCTGCGGAAACTTAATACATCAACTTTACTCATTACCAGCTGTTTAAATTAAACTTTTCAGTCGTTACCGTTGCTTTCTTCATGTGTCATATTACCTGATTTATTTATTTATTAAACACCCAATTTACATCAACTTATGACAATATAGTATCAATATAATGGTGACAAGAGATACATGGAAATTTTTCTTTCAACAAGAAACAAAATTAAAGAGAAACGAGTTGGTTTAAAAAAATAAAGAGGTAAAGGATTATCAGAACATTATTACATTTACAATTTAAAGGACAATAGATTTATGATTTCTCATTTTGATTCTGGTCTGATCTCTCTTTCTTCATCGTTTCTTATCAAGTACTCGATTAATTACACCTAGGCTTCCTATCAGAAACTTAGAGCTATAACATATAACTTAAATCAGTTCAAGTTTTTGCTCTTCACTATCCTCCATATTTCGTTTGAAATATCTAGTTAACTATTTCCAGCAGTTAACTTTCTCCCATCGTAATGCCAGCTATTTTTGCTGGCGTTTTTGCTCTCACAACAACTTTCACTTTTGCTCTTGAATTACGTCGTTAGTATTCCCGTTACTCACGTAATCATAAAGTTTTATTTGTTTCCCCTTTCACCTGAAGAAAGAGAATTTCCCTTTTTAACGCTCACCTTGTTGTTAACACTTTATTTCAGAAGGGGTGCTTTGAAAACTTTTATTATAAAATCTGCTTCTAAATTTTTTGTGTACAGTTCGACAAGCGTGGACATGTTTGACCTACTTTTCTCTTCCCGGTGAATTCGTGCTTATTCGACCGAGCACTTTAGCGATGTCTCTAATGACTGCTACTATCACATTTGCCTAGAACTCTTGCCATTACTTAGTTTTGATGTTCCCATTCTAAGGAGCGTTATAATCTACCGTCTAGGCTTATCGTGTACGTAATTAGCTTCAGGCTTTCTTAAGTATAATTTGTGATCCCTCAGTTGCTCATTATCTCAACAGGAACTTCACTGATCTGCTTAAGGAGTATATTTGTTCAACGAAGAAGTAACACGAGTAAACAGAAATGTTAAACGTCTTAATCCTAGGGTCATAGCCAATCTTAGTATAATGACTAGATTCAAGGTCTTAAAAAGTAAACCTTCTGAAGAGATAAAGACGTTAGAGGAAGCTGTTCTAGAGCCGCGTAGTGTATACACATTTTGCTGAGGTAATTCTCTAGTCTTCTGGAATATTAGAGATAATTTCATCTAGTTTGGATGTGATGATTCAGTTGACTCGTTTACATAAGAGATATCTTTCAGATCATCCTAAACATATCGAGTTGCTCGTTTGAAAGCCCCAATTCCACTCTAACTTAAGAAGAAAATCACTTTGTGATGTCTAAGTAAGAAAAAATAAGATGTAATACCTCACGATCAAATAGCTTTGGAATAATCAAAATTTATCTAAGAAACATTCATAAATGGAATTTATAAAATATGAAGTAAAAAAACACGGATCTGGAAAATCTTATGTCAAAGATAATAGCTTCTAGTAGTAGTAATATTTGTTAAAAGTGCTTCGACTGCTTTGGTCACTTTTAATAAGACTACTACTACGAAACCTAGGTCATTTTGCACGTATAGGCCCCCACCGGGAATCGAACCCGAGATCACTTTCGCCGAAGTCGAACGCGTTGCCCACTTGGCTATCCGGGAGCCTTAATAGCCTCTTCGATTAAAAACGGATGGTTATTGGAGGGTTTTTTCAAACGAAAATATTCAAATATTCAAGAATATCGTCATATTAAAAATGTATAATGATCTGAGGAAAGAAACAAGTACCGGTAGTCTGTTTATATAAAAATAATTCTTTTTCTGATTGAAAATAACCGAGATGAACAGAATTATTTTCTTTTTTAAAAAGCTAAATTTCCACTTGAGCTATCCGGGAGCTCATTAATAATAATAAGATATATAAAACATGCGCGGATACCCTTGATCGTATTTGCATTATATAATGAAATATTTTAATCATATTTCTAATTACCGAAAAACCATTAATGTTATCCCTGTATTTCTACAGCAAGATTATTTTGCCCATTTAAAGAGAGTCGGCTAGTGAATCGAGCTCAGGTATGGATTCCAAAGGAGAAACGGACATGATATAGACGGAAAAATACGCAGCCGATCTCTTCATTAAGAAATGCAAACTCGTAATCGCTCCGATTTGAGGAAGTGGAAATAAAAATATTTTTTCCTTTGAATACCCTTTCACGTAGCCGCCCTTTCGTTCTTTGCATTTCGTATCAAACACTCAATAACGAGCCCTTTTCTTTCCTCTTCCACTTCACTCGTTCCCCCTAACGCCCTTCTCCGATTCTCTTTCTCGCCTTGTTTGCCTGCATCGTCTCTTCCGACCCTCATTTCCAGTCCTTTTCCTTATGACGAAAGAATAAAAAACGTTGCTCCTGATCACTTATCGATCTCTCCCTTCTCCCTCTGCGAAATTAATATTTAAACCCCCGCAGTAGAATTCGAGTGCCCCCTTGTGCCGATGATCTTTGTCTCACGTTCGTCCCTTTAATGAGAATTCGATTTACATGTATTTTTCCTTCTTTCCTCTCTCCATTCGTCTCCTTTAGATCAAATATCTTTATTGTTTCGTTTCCTCACTTCTTAATTTGTCAGGATTATACTTAAATCCAGCGGATTGCTTTGTATTCCAAGTTTCATCTCCCAACACTTTAGGTCTACATCCCCTTCTTTGATTGAAGGCATCGAAACCTTAATCTTTCCCCTAGATATTAATCTAGGTGCCCTTGGTGTTAATGATTCTTCATTACGGCCATCTATATTAATCAGTCCACAGGTCAGTTTAGTCTTGATGCCTCATCCCCTCAACTATTAGCAACTAAAAGCTCTAAAGAAGGAGAGAGGCTTACCAGGTATGGAGTGAGGTGATTTGTCTTCTGCATCTACATACACGTAAATACACTGCAAGCAACTTTTCGGCGGTTAGATAGCACCTAATACCAAGCATCACGAAGCGTTCGAGTTACATCTTTAGTTTATCATCCTTCTTGGAAAGAATGAATCCCTAAAACGACTTGCCTTCGCATATATTTTTCTTATTTTACGTTCATTGTCGGATCTGCCGAAGTAGTGCGTGTGGGGGGGTCGCATAATACCGATAACTTCTTTTATAAATGTAGTTTCTCTGAATTAACCAATAAATCGCAGTCTAGCTTCTAATCTCCTTTCTTTCTAGGATTCCCAACCTGCGTCTATAAGCATCTTTGTAACGGTTGCCTTTTTATCGTGGCATTTTCTTGCGTTGCAGTTTCTCGAGTTTGCTGTTACACATTTCATCCGTCGGATGCAATATAAAACTGAGACTAAACTAAATGATTCATTTTTCTAATTATAGCACTTTTTAACATATCATATCGCCTTACGCTGCACTTTATAGAGTTTGCGAGAACAGTGGAAATTGGAATACATTGGTACTTGGAAAGCAGTGGAAAAGTTCGCATTAACAGTGGAAAAGAGAGCACTCACGAGCCGAATTATGAGACGAAAGGACCTGGTAAGGTTATTACGAAAAGACTTATGCATTCGTAAGTGAAACGTTTCGTTCCGTAGGTGTGAAACGTGGACCCTAAAAAAGGAGAACATCAAATTGTTGTAGGCTTTTGAGATGTGGGCGTGGCTTGGGTTGGAAAGAGGAAGCTGAGCTGATGGAAAAATGAGGGTGTGTCAAAGATGGTGGGAAAGGAATGGGTTTAGATCAAAGAATAGAGCGTAGGCGAAGGAAATGAGCTGATCAGATATTGAGAGGGAATGGATTGCCAAAGGGAGCAATTGAAGTTAAGATGAGAGAGGAAAGACAGTGGGGATGACAAAGACAAACATTATTAGATTATATAAAGGTAGGAGTTGGTTATCAAGTAGTAAAGGAAAGAGCACCAGGCAGATTATTTTAAGGCACATGAACTCAAAGAGAGCAAGAAGACTCGGGTATGCATACAATAAAATTTAAGTAATTATTAATGTAATGCTGTAATATAATAATCAGATAATAATTTGCATCTTTTTTTTATTCTACAACGTAATATTTACGTATTCCACCCATTTCTGGGTGTAATATTTTTGCTACCTCTTTATTTTTTGGTTTTCTTAGAAAGTTAAATAAGAAAACAACGATTTAGCGTAGGTATTTGCCTATGAAAACATGCCTAAGATTTATAGATAAAAAGTTTGAATGAAAGAAAAATGAGTAAACATATTGTAGTAACCTTCGTCTGCATTTAGTTAACTTTATCGATAAACGTGGACTGTAAATGATAGGTAAGAAAACTGCAGGCCTACTCTATATGCAGTAATGATTTTTAAGTGTAATGTTATGTTTTCTACAGTTAGCTAAATGATCGATATCTTCGAATATTCGATAGGAAAAAATGATTCCGTGTTTGTCCAAAAGTTGTATATGACTAAAAATCCCTCCCATAGAGGACATTTGATTCAATGAAACTAACATATCCAAGCTCTACATTGTGGAACGGAGCCATACTAAAGAAGTAGGTACAAACATTAAGTAATACCCACAGAGGTAGAAACACTAAGTAATACCCACAATATTTTTATTGGCGACTAGTTCAGACCTGATCATTGTCCTGATTATTAGGCCTGATGATGTCTGCATGCAGACGAAACTAGTCGCCAATAAAAATATTTTCTATGGAAAATACTAACTGTTGGTACTACTTCTTTAATTTGGTTCCAGTTAATGTTCAACTCAATTCAGAAGATTTACATTTTAAATAGTTTAAGATGCATACTGCAATGCGTACGTTATACTTCATATTTATTAGCTCATTTTCCATTCCTCTTGCCTTATCGTCAAATATAGTCATCGTTGGCATACAGCATTTCCTGGATCTTACACTCATCTTGTACTCTCTGGTTTCTTGATCTGTACTACTTTCCATCTTTTCACAGCATCTAAGTTCGAAAATTTCCGATGTAAACCTCTTTTAAGTGCAAGCGTGCTAAATAAGAATGAAGCGATACATTTAGGCTCGAGGTCCAGTCACATTCGATTGCTCACTTCCACCCATACTCTGGGTCTCTCTTTTCATTTTATTTTCTCCACATTTTCGTCTTCCTCTTTTAGATATCCACCCTCCCTCTATCCTCTTGCATTATTTCCCTACTCGCTCTCTTTTCCAATTCTTCCCCTCACCATCTCTTGTTCCCTCCCCCATCTCTTTCACTTCCGCCCTCTCACAATGCAAAGGAGCGAGGGCGGAAATTAGATATAAAGGAGGAATTGAAAGAAATGAGGGAGAAGAGGTTGGGAGAGGATGACACGGAGAAAGCGGGGGACGAGAAGAGAAAAATAGTGGGATGAAGAGAGGCAAATTGACCGAGCGTTGGGGCGCTATTCTTTTGTGTTCGGATTCACCGCTCGTACGCTGTGGTTGCTACTCCTTAAGATGACTACCGTTTTGTTGTAATGCTAGGAAATGCTCCGATTCCCTTTATGCGTAATTTGTCGAGAATAAAAACAATGCTTGTGTGACGCAAATACGATATAAAATAATGAAATAAAAGTTAGAAAAGAATCTTTGCAGAAGATTTTTGGAGCTTTTTCCAATGATTGATTGAGAAATTATAACGAAACGTGTATACCAATGAATAGCAAGGGTTCAAAATAGCAATATGATTGGGACTCGAACCCAGGTTTCCTACTTTGCGGGCAGGTATTCTAACCACTGAACTACCATGCCGCGTCTTTTCCACGCTGTTTGGGAAATGCTTTATACACACTTTTTGCTTTTCCACACTTGTTATTCCTTGTGATTCAGCCGCACAGCTTAGTGCAAAGTTAAAACACCTTTCTGTATTCCTTGAAATGTTATAATTCCACAAAATTTAAAGTAAATATATGGTTCATATTTTGATGTTGATTCCTCATCTACATACACTCATTCATGTTTTAAACTACGAACAGGCAGTGTGCTTTAACTTGTCTTTTTGGAACTGCTTAGATTTCTTATAGGTATGTAGTAAATAACACAATCTACTCCAAACTTACAAACCAAGGTTTTAAACTTCTGGTTCTAATTGTAAAATATGGCAAGAGTCCGAATTGATAGACAAAAAGTTACTCACTCACCTCCATTAATTCATTGCGGCTCTACGTATGTTTGTTGCCCCTGTGATTCATCACTACAAATTTTTCGTGACTGTAATAGTAAAAATCTCTGAAAATCGTCCTCCTCTTCATATCGTCAATTGCTTTTAAATAGGCCTAAATACTAAATGTATTCTTAATGGGAAAATGCATGAACTTGGAATCAACAATCGCATTGGTCGTCAGGGAGACGGGTTGTTTACAACCTCTAAATTTCACAAAATATTGGTATATTTTATCTAAATTCTCGCAACTTAAAAGCGAAAGCGATATTCCACGACAATACTAAGAATCTGTATTTAATTTCCCCTCTTTTGATACTAATCTCGATTTTATATGACTGATCCTTCTATTTTAATTTTACAAAATAAATAAAGTCTGTAACCGATAAAGTCGAACTTTACATTCATTTCTTATGGAAATCCATCCAAACAATCTTGGTTCAAACCCAACCACAATCGAATAAAAAGATGACAGTACTTCCTTCCGGATCTCAGAGAACACGTATACCAAGTTTGGTGCAAATCGGACAAACAGTGTGGACTCCAATCTCAGACAAACAAACACACAAACCCACAGAATGTCTGCTTTATATATATGATACTCGTAAGCTAATGGACTTTCTCAGTGAGCTTTGTGTTATGCACCGCTTTAAACTGCTTTCACAAATATTTCGTTTCTTTTAGGTTTTTTATTCGTAATTTTGTAACATTTTTAACAGTACTTCGACAGGTTAGGTCTTTTTGCTAGTGAGCCCTCATCGGGAATCGAACCCGGAACCACTCTATTGGTGATATTATTCAGCATTTTGTTTCGCTGAAGATCATTTAAATTTAGATAAGTATATAATCAATCATCTCTGGTCGTACTTCGTGGAAAGACATCATGAAGAAGTAAGACGAACACTTTGTAATTTCCACAAATATATATTACGGACTACCAGTTTCGGCGTTTGAGCCATTATCAGGTATGATGATGGCTCACCACCGAAACTGGTAGTCCGTAATATATATTTGTGGAAATTATAAAGTGTTCGCCTTATTTCTTTAGATAAGTATTTTCCTAAAAAGAAACAAGAAATGTCCTAATCACAACATTTTTAATATACAGAAACAAAACATAAAATATAGAAACATTCTTTCTCCCACTCTTCCCTCTTTAAAATATCGTCCCTTGTTTCTCTAACCCTCTTCATTAAATCCCTTAAAGTACTTCTGCGGAAACTTAATACATCAACTTTACTCATTACCAGCTGTTTAAATTAAACTTTTCAGTCGTTACCGTTGCTTTCTTCATGTGTCATATTACCTGATTTATTTATTTATTAAACACCCAATTTACATCAACTTATGACAATATAGTATCAATATAATGGTGACAAGAGATACATGGAAATTTTTCTTTCAACAAGAAACAAAATTAAAGAGAAACGAGTTGGTTTAAAAAAATAAAGAGGTAAAGGATTATCAGAACATTATTACATTTACAATTTAAAGGACAATAGATTTATGATTTCTCATTTTGATTCTGGTCTGATCTCTCTTTCTTCATCGTTTCTTATCAAGTACTCGATTAATTACACCTAGGCTTCCTATCAGAAACTTAGAGCTATAACATATAACTTAAATCAGTTCAAGTTTTTGCTCTTCACTATCCTCCATATTTCGTTTGAAATATCTAGTTAACTATTTCCAGCAGTTAACTTTCTCCCATCGTAATGCCAGCTATTTTTGCTGGCGTTTTTGCTCTCACAACAACTTTCACTTTTGCTCTTGAATTACGTCGTTAGTATTCCCGTTACTCACGTAATCATAAAGTTTTATTTGTTTCCCCTTTCACCTGAAGAAAGAGAATTTCCCTTTTTAACGCTCACCTTGTTGTTAACACTTTATTTCAGAAGGGGTGCTTTGAAAACTTTTATTATAAAATCTGCTTCTAAATTTTTTGTGTACAGTTCGACAAGCGTGGACATGTTTGACCTACTTTTCTCTTCCCGGTGAATTCGTGCTTATTCGACCGAGCACTTTAGCGATGTCTCTAATGACTGCTACTATCACATTTGCCTAGAACTCTTGCCATTACTTAGTTTTGATGTTCCCATTCTAAGGAGCGTTATAATCTACCGTCTAGGCTTATCGTGTACGTAATTAGCTTCAGGCTTTCTTAAGTATAATTTGTGATCCCTCAGTTGCTCATTATCTCAACAGGAACTTCACTGATCTGCTTAAGGAGTATATTTGTTCAACGAAGAAGTAACACGAGTAAACAGAAATGTTAAACGTCTTAATCCTAGGGTCATAGCCAATCTTAGTATAATGACTAGATTCAAGGTCTTAAAAAGTAAACCTTCTGAAGAGATAAAGACGTTAGAGGAAGCTGTTCTAGAGCCGCGTAGTGTATACACATTTTGCTGAGGTAATTCTCTAGTCTTCTGGAATATTAGAGATAATTTCATCTAGTTTGGATGTGATGATTCAGTTGACTCGTTTACATAAGAGATATCTTTCAGATCATCCTAAACATATCGAGTTGCTCGTTTGAAAGCCCCAATTCCACTCTAACTTAAGAAGAAAATCACTTTGTGATGTCTAAGTAAGAAAAAATAAGATGTAATACCTCACGATCAAATAGCTTTGGAATAATCAAAATTTATCTAAGAAACATTCATAAATGGAATTTATAAAATATGAAGTAAAAAAACACGGATCTGGAAAATCTTATGTCAAAGATAATAGCTTCTAGTAGTAGTAATATTTGTTAAAAGTGCTTCGACTGCTTTGGTCACTTTTAATAAGACTACTACTACGAAACCTAGGTCATTTTGCACGTATAGGCCCCCACCGGGAATCGAACCCGAGATCACTTTCGCCGAAGTCGAACGCGTTGCCCACTTGGCTATCCGGGAGCCTTAATAGCCTCTTCGATTAAAAACGGATGGTTATTGGAGGGTTTTTTCAAACGAAAATATTCAAATATTCAAGAATATCGTCATATTAAAAATGTATAATGATCTGAGGAAAGAAACAAGTACCGGTAGTCTGTTTATATAAAAATAATTCTTTTTCTGATTGAAAATAACCGAGATGAACAGAATTATTTTCTTTTTTAAAAAGCTAAATTTCCACTTGAGCTATCCGGGAGCTCATTAATAATAATAAGATATATAAAACATGCGCGGATACCCTTGATCGTATTTGCATTATATAATGAAATATTTTAATCATATTTCTAATTACCGAAAAACCATTAATGTTATCCCTGTATTTCTACAGCAAGATTATTTTGCCCATTTAAAGAGAGTCGGCTAGTGAATCGAGCTCAGGTATGGATTCCAAAGGAGAAACGGACATGATATAGACGGAAAAATACGCAGCCGATCTCTTCATTAAGAAATGCAAACTCGTAATCGCTCCGATTTGAGGAAGTGGAAATAAAAATATTTTTTCCTTTGAATACCCTTTCACGTAGCCGCCCTTTCGTTCTTTGCATTTCGTATCAAACACTCAATAACGAGCCCTTTTCTTTCCTCTTCCACTTCACTCGTTCCCCCTAACGCCCTTCTCCGATTCTCTTTCTCGCCTTGTTTGCCTGCATCGTCTCTTCCGACCCTCATTTCCAGTCCTTTTCCTTATGACGAAAGAATAAAAAACGTTGCTCCTGATCACTTATCGATCTCTCCCTTCTCCCTCTGCGAAATTAATATTTAAACCCCCGCAGTAGAATTCGAGTGCCCCCTTGTGCCGATGATCTTTGTCTCACGTTCGTCCCTTTAATGAGAATTCGATTTACATGTATTTTTCCTTCTTTCCTCTCTCCATTCGTCTCCTTTAGATCAAATATCTTTATTGTTTCGTTTCCTCACTTCTTAATTTGTCAGGATTATACTTAAATCCAGCGGATTGCTTTGTATTCCAAGTTTCATCTCCCAACACTTTAGGTCTACATCCCCTTCTTTGATTGAAGGCATCGAAACCTTAATCTTTCCCCTAGATATTAATCTAGGTGCCCTTGGTGTTAATGATTCTTCATTACGGCCATCTATATTAATCAGTCCACAGGTCAGTTTAGTCTTGATGCCTCATCCCCTCAACTATTAGCAACTAAAAGCTCTAAAGAAGGAGAGAGGCTTACCAGGTATGGAGTGAGGTGATTTGTCTTCTGCATCTACATACACGTAAATACACTGCAAGCAACTTTTCGGCGGTTAGATAGCACCTAATACCAAGCATCACGAAGCGTTCGAGTTACATCTTTAGTTTATCATCCTTCTTGGAAAGAATGAATCCCTAAAACGACTTGCCTTCGCATATATTTTTCTTATTTTACGTTCATTGTCGGATCTGCCGAAGTAGTGCGTGTGGGGGGGTCGCATAATACCGATAACTTCTTTTATAAATGTAGTTTCTCTGAATTAACCAATAAATCGCAGTCTAGCTTCTAATCTCCTTTCTTTCTAGGATTCCCAACCTGCGTCTATAAGCATCTTTGTAACGGTTGCCTTTTTATCGTGGCATTTTCTTGCGTTGCAGTTTCTCGAGTTTGCTGTTACACATTTCATCCGTCGGATGCAATATAAAACTGAGACTAAACTAAATGATTCATTTTTCTAATTATAGCACTTTTTAACATATCATATCGCCTTACGCTGCACTTTATAGAGTTTGCGAGAACAGTGGAAATTGGAATACATTGGTACTTGGAAAGCAGTGGAAAAGTTCGCATTAACAGTGGAAAAGAGAGCACTCACGAGCCGAATTATGAGACGAAAGGACCTGGTAAGGTTATTACGAAAAGACTTATGCATTCGTAAGTGAAACGTTTCGTTCCGTAGGTGTGAAACGTGGACCCTAAAAAAGGAGAACATCAAATTGTTGTAGGCTTTTGAGATGTGGGCGTGGCTTGGGTTGGAAAGAGGAAGCTGAGCTGATGGAAAAATGAGGGTGTGTCAAAGATGGTGGGAAAGGAATGGGTTTAGATCAAAGAATAGAGCGTAGGCGAAGGAAATGAGCTGATCAGATATTGAGAGGGAATGGATTGCCAAAGGGAGCAATTGAAGTTAAGATGAGAGAGGAAAGACAGTGGGGATGACAAAGACAAACATTATTAGATTATATAAAGGTAGGAGTTGGTTATCAAGTAGTAAAGGAAAGAGCACCAGGCAGATTATTTTAAGGCACATGAACTCAAAGAGAGCAAGAAGACTCGGGTATGCATACAATAAAATTTAAGTAATTATTAATGTAATGCTGTAATATAATAATCAGATAATAATTTGCATCTTTTTTTTATTCTACAACGTAATATTTACGTATTCCACCCATTTCTGGGTGTAATATTTTTGCTACCTCTTTATTTTTTGGTTTTCTTAGAAAGTTAAATAAGAAAACAACGATTTAGCGTAGGTATTTGCCTATGAAAACATGCCTAAGATTTATAGATAAAAAGTTTGAATGAAAGAAAAATGAGTAAACATATTGTAGTAACCTTCGTCTGCATTTAGTTAACTTTATCGATAAACGTGGACTGTAAATGATAGGTAAGAAAACTGCAGGCCTACTCTATATGCAGTAATGATTTTTAAGTGTAATGTTATGTTTTCTACAGTTAGCTAAATGATCGATATCTTCGAATATTCGATAGGAAAAAATGATTCCGTGTTTGTCCAAAAGTTGTATATGACTAAAAATCCCTCCCATAGAGGACATTTGATTCAATGAAACTAACATATCCAAGCTCTACATTGTGGAACGGAGCCATACTAAAGAAGTAGGTACAAACATTAAGTAATACCCACAGAGGTAGAAACACTAAGTAATACCCACAATATTTTTATTGGCGACTAGTTCAGACCTGATCATTGTCCTGATTATTAGGCCTGATGATGTCTGCATGCAGACGAAACTAGTCGCCAATAAAAATATTTTCTATGGAAAATACTAACTGTTGGTACTACTTCTTTAATTTGGTTCCAGTTAATGTTCAACTCAATTCAGAAGATTTACATTTTAAATAGTTTAAGATGCATACTGCAATGCGTACGTTATACTTCATATTTATTAGCTCATTTTCCATTCCTCTTGCCTTATCGTCAAATATAGTCATCGTTGGCATACAGCATTTCCTGGATCTTACACTCATCTTGTACTCTCTGGTTTCTTGATCTGTACTACTTTCCATCTTTTCACAGCATCTAAGTTCGAAAATTTCCGATGTAAACCTCTTTTAAGTGCAAGCGTGCTAAATAAGAATGAAGCGATACATTTAGGCTCGAGGTCCAGTCACATTCGATTGCTCACTTCCACCCATACTCTGGGTCTCTCTTTTCATTTTATTTTCTCCACATTTTCGTCTTCCTCTTTTAGATATCCACCCTCCCTCTATCCTCTTGCATTATTTCCCTACTCGCTCTCTTTTCCAATTCTTCCCCTCACCATCTCTTGTTCCCTCCCCCATCTCTTTCACTTCCGCCCTCTCACAATGCAAAGGAGCGAGGGCGGAAATTAGATATAAAGGAGGAATTGAAAGAAATGAGGGAGAAGAGGTTGGGAGAGGATGACACGGAGAAAGCGGGGGACGAGAAGAGAAAAATAGTGGGATGAAGAGAGGCAAATTGACCGAGCGTTGGGGCGCTATTCTTTTGTGTTCGGATTCACCGCTCGTACGCTGTGGTTGCTACTCCTTAAGATGACTACCGTTTTGTTGTAATGCTAGGAAATGCTCCGATTCCCTTTATGCGTAATTTGTCGAGAATAAAAACAATGCTTGTGTGACGCAAATACGATATAAAATAATGAAATAAAAGTTAGAAAAGAATCTTTGCAGAAGATTTTTGGAGCTTTTTCCAATGATTGATTGAGAAATTATAACGAAACGTGTATACCAATGAATAGCAAGGGTTCAAAATAGCAATATGATTGGGACTCGAACCCAGGTTTCCTACTTTGCGGGCAGGTATTCTAACCACTGAACTACCATGCCGCGTCTTTTCCACGCTGTTTGGGAAATGCTTTATACACACTTTTTGCTTTTCCACACTTGTTATTCCTTGTGATTCAGCCGCACAGCTTAGTGCAAAGTTAAAACACCTTTCTGTATTCCTTGAAATGTTATAATTCCACAAAATTTAAAGTAAATATATGGTTCATATTTTGATGTTGATTCCTCATCTACATACACTCATTCATGTTTTAAACTACGAACAGGCAGTGTGCTTTAACTTGTCTTTTTGGAACTGCTTAGATTTCTTATAGGTATGTAGTAAATAACACAATCTACTCCAAACTTACAAACCAAGGTTTTAAACTTCTGGTTCTAATTGTAAAATATGGCAAGAGTCCGAATTGATAGACAAAAAGTTACTCACTCACCTCCATTAATTCATTGCGGCTCTACGTATGTTTGTTGCCCCTGTGATTCATCACTACAAATTTTTCGTGACTGTAATAGTAAAAATCTCTGAAAATCGTCCTCCTCTTCATATCGTCAATTGCTTTTAAATAGGCCTAAATACTAAATGTATTCTTAATGGGAAAATGCATGAACTTGGAATCAACAATCGCATTGGTCGTCAGGGAGACGGGTTGTTTACAACCTCTAAATTTCACAAAATATTGGTATATTTTATCTAAATTCTCGCAACTTAAAAGCGAAAGCGATATTCCACGACAATACTAAGAATCTGTATT
>KZ309580.1:0-43924 GCA_000376725.2 Ladona fulva
GAGATACAGCATCCCTGTCTAACTCCTCTCCCCAGTTCGCACCATTCACTTAAACCTCTGTCAAATCTCACCGCCACTCGTTGATTCTTGTACAGTCTTTCAATCAATCTCCTCTCTCTCCATTCTACTCCCTTTCTTTTCATTACTTCCATTAGTTTCCTCCAATTAACCCTATCAAACGCTTTTTCAAGGTCTACAAAGCATAAACATAACCCTTTTTCTTGACATTGACAAGTAGAAAACGGCTTTTGGTAATTGAGGTGGAACTCCTACTGGAATACGATTCAGAGAAGAGTGAGAGTTCTGAAAGTGATAGTGACGAAGTGATTGAAGATCATTCAGAAATATACATGATAAAGGAAGATGGCGATGATTTGGAGTAGGAATCAGAGAAAAGATTTTTTGGAAGGACATACAACATTATGTGGGAGAAAGAGAAAAGTTCGTCGGAGGCTGTGGACCTCAAGGGAAAGCTTTATTGGTGACCTGTATTTTAGATGACTTTGAACTTTTCTTCGATATGGAATTAGTAAGTATGATTGTCAAGGAAACTAATCATTATGCTGAACAGCATATGACAAGTAGGCCAAAATTTCCAAAATACTGGTAACGGTACATGAAGTTCATACAGTATTAGCATCATTCATGTTGATGGGAATAATAAAAAAGCCAACACTTCGTTCATATTTTTCCACCAAAAAAATTTTGTCCACGTCTGAATTTGGAGATGTAATTACAAGAGATTGTTTCGAAGTAATATGTAAATTATATATACTATAGTAATTTAACACCTAGTATTCATTTTATACTGAAACATTCATTTCCAAAATTTGTACTACTTAAATAATATAGATACAATAGAGTCTTTGCATTTTCCCAAAGAGAAAATCTTAAAAATATTGATTGTTGGTAGTAGTGGAAAAGAAAAAACACTTTTAACCAAAAGAAATATCGTGGAAATTTTAGGTAAATAGAATGTATNGGAAGAAGGAACTTTTACATGAAGTACACTTCAATGCATTGAACAAATTTTCAATGGATTTGTTGATGCGATTATTCATGTAGAAATTCATATACGCTATCTTGTATTCACATATCATTCAGATTTTTTGCTTGAATAAATCTATTCAGTAATTCATTCTACATATTTTTAACCTGTTCATTCCATTAATAATTTTTATACACCAAGTCTTGGTAATTAGTCATATAAAGTCAATATAAAATGTCCTCCTCTGGCATATTCTAAGGACTTGAAAATAAATAATGGAAATGTTGACTGATGAAAAACAGAGGAGCTAAAGGTCAAGCCTAGACATCGTAACTCTACCATCCTGCCTTGAACTGGTTTAGTATTTCTAGTAATTTAAACCCACCCCTGCAGACCCAAGTATTAACTAAGATGAATATCCATCAAATCCAAGTTAAGGAACTAAGAGAAACATTACTGGACATTGTGCTTGGCTAATTTCAGTTACCACAATTATGACAACCATACCTTCAACATTTCATCCAAAATCCCCATCAATTCAAACTAGATTTCAGTAACAGGGACTCCATCAATAATAATGTATCTTTCCCAATTTAATACCTTTAAGCTATTGTTTTCAAGTTCCAAGAAGAATCATGATCCAGTATAGGATCCTCAGTTCCAAATTGATGGTGTTGCTTAAACTATACACAATCAACCTCAACAGCAGCTGTCAACTAAGCTTTCACATAGCTATGTTAAGCTGCTCAGTAAACAATTTTCGGTATTGTTTAATTTGTGCACAACTCAAATGGAAAAATTAATAACCATTCTCTCAAGTGTGGATGCTAAATAACAATTCAATAGCGATATAACTATACATGATCACCAATACTGCTATTTTTTCACAAACTTTGATTTGTCCTTATGAGATAAGAAAACACAGAAATAATAATTCAATTGAAACCCCATATGCTGATGAGTATTAACTTATTATTAACTGTTTATTCTAATTCTATCAGAAAGCACTTTTTCAGTGATAACAGGTATAATATAAGAGATATACTATGGTATCTGATATATTATTTGAGGCAAATTTCAGTCTCAATCGGATGATAAAGATATTCAACAAATAACTCAGCTGCATAATTTCTATTACCTTATATTTATCAGTCCTACTGCTTCTTGTATTTGGTTTACGAAATTTTGGAAGAGATGCTATTTCAGAAAGTCCTGTTAAAATAAATCATAGCAATGTAAGAATTATATTAACTATATAATTCGTCATCATTTAGCATTGAAATGCTTCCAGCAATATTCATAATCATTACCATCATTTGCTTCCTGGGGATCGTCTGCTGTCTTTGGAAAGTCATCATTTTTTAAAAAAGCTAAATCATCCTGAAATGAAAAAATACATGATTACCTATGATACATAGTTAGATATGAAAATTCCAAAAGTCAAAACCTAAAATCGAAAAGTTGACAAGAGAATGACTTTTGGATGTCAAAAGGTACTAGGGCAGCGGTTAAAAATATTTCAATTGATAGGATCTGCCTGAAAAACCACTATGAAACAATCTTACCTCAGTCAACTGATTGAGTGGACGATTCAAGATTTCAGTTGGTATGCTCATGATTTTCATGTCATAAAAATTGGATACTGTGTCGAGCAATCTCTTCTCCATAGTAGTCCTCCTCCTTTCAAGTGCACGCACTGAAAAATAAATATTTGTTTATAAGAAGAGATAGATTCGAAAGATACCCATACAGCACAGGGGTCTACTATATACATGGTTAACATATATGTATATATATACGAGAGTATATGTATACACTCATTGTATACGGTTTACTATGCCTATGTTTCCGCTAAGGATGGACTAAAGGTGGACAAAGGCTGAACTACACAATGTCTGCTAGACAGTATATGTTGTCTATATGTTGTGTATCCACAATGACTATCTTAAAAAACTAATAATTCATGCTTAAAAAATCTTTATTAATATTATACTCGTCAATATAATACTCTTGTTGTGAAATACTTATAATTAACAATATTTATGAAAGATCCTCTAATAGGATTAATTATGTAGCTTAAAGAGAAATGAAGCATCGAAAAATGTCAAATGAAGTACATCAAAATATGAGCCTAATATAAATACATCCTGACGTCCGTCTTCGAGAGATGCGGTCAACAATTGTTCACGTAAGAATTGCATCATCTCTGGAAAACTAAATTTCCTGAAGTCACTGGAATAAAAAAACCCATTTCCAAGGAATAAATGAGACAGATAACTTTGTATTCTTGCAAGATTTTTATTTACAGCCAGTTTTGTCATACAGCCATCGTCAGGTACACTCAAGGGAAAACAGAGACTATATATTCTTATAGCTAAATTCTCTCTTTTTCTGCTGAGTGTACCTGACAATAGCAGTATGCCAAAACCGATCGTAAATAAACATTGTGTGGAAAATATGAAGTTCACTGTCTCATTTCTAAAAAAATAATGTTCTATGTAGTAAGGTCAGATCATACTGATTAGTATTTCCAAGGGTATATTCTCTCATTCATTTTGGGGTTGTTTGAAAATTTATTCAGTGCCTGCTAGAAGGTTTACAGAATTCATCACTTTATTATGACTTATGAATACTTCCATTAGCAAATGCAAAAAGTTCTCCTCTAACGGCTAGCTTTGTTTTATCAGCATATATGTATTAGTATGTTTGTTGAAACCTGCATTGGAAATCAAATCGAAAATTTAATAAGATTCCCAATCTCATCGTTAAATATTGTTTTCAATTCTTATATTCTACAACATACTATTACATTATCATTCAGTTGGAGTGGAAGTTGACAATTGCTGGCCCACTGCAGAAAAGGAAATACTGGACAAATTCCTTCCCGAAAGAAATAGGGTAGTTTGGTGGATAATCGAAATTCATACTATTATAAACAAGAAAAAATACTGATTTTTAAGAAATTAAGTTTTATTAATGTTCTTTTTTTTACAAATAGGAATAGAAACATTTTTTCAGCAGTTCAAAATTTTAGCATTACATTTAATAAAACATAAACTATATTACTTTTATGAAGCCCTAAAAATACCTCTTGTCAGAAGAAAATGNCTATCAGTAAATAATTTCATTACTTTTATTATTTCAATTGTTACATAAATTTCACTATACATTATGTTACTGATTAACCCAACTTCACCTAAAAATACCTCTTGTCAGAAGAAAATGGAAAAATAAAATTATGTTATGAATTTTTAAGTTTCCAATTTTCAGAAAATACACTATATTAATTCAGTTTCAAGACTCACAGGATACGACTAAATATAAGAGAAATTATTTAAATCTCTGCGTTTGGGTCCTCAGGCAGGTGGCATATCTTGGTTTGTTATTTTCTTTTGCTTCTGCCTTGTTCTTTTCTTTTGCTTCTGCCAGCCTCATTTTGCATCCTTTTCCCAAGGACTGTATATTTCACTCCTTGGCCCACCACATTCTCCTACAGAATGGCTACTCTCCTTATTTGAGATATCTAGGCCACTTGTTATTTATATCCCTTTTTAGCTTCTATAAAATAAAGGAACCAAGTGTATTAGAGTAAATTTTGTGTATCTAAAATAAATATAACATATAAATATCACCATCAATAACTTCAGCTCCATGCAGTAATTTTTATTATTAATAGTTTTCCAGCATCCAAGTTGGTAGAGATAAAATCAACGTCAACTATTCAAAACTTTTAACAGTGAATTCATTCACTTTAGTTATAGTCACACCATTCTAAGAGTTCATTCCTAAACTTGACATTACAAAAATCCTGCTCATCTTCATCGTTCCCTGATTCAGGAACTCCACCCAGCACTTAGCATCTTCATAATGACAAAAAATTTGTTTCACATGAATTAGGAACATCTGCACATACTTGGATACGATCATCCATATAAGAATCCACACTTCACAAATTAATAACACTCACTATGACAGATGGTTCCTGGTTTGCTACTGATACCTCAGAATTATGAAATTTTATTTGCCAGGTTGTGCTATTATTTACTGGTAGCAATTGCCTATGATCAGAATTTTCAGAAGGAAAATTACTAACCAACAATCAGCGATGATGACAAGTTTACACAGCTTTGAATGATTTGTATCTACTTTAGGGCATAGTCCCTAACCATGTGATTAGTAGGTACTAGTGTTATCAGGAAAGGTAATAAATTACGAGCGAGTTTGTTTCAATATGGTTTTCATAACTAAATCTTGAAGATTTACCTATTACACAATAACAAAGAGTTAAAAAAGGTATAAAAGAAACTAAAACGTACCAATAAATGGCGATTTCTTCTAAAAAAAGTGCAGCGTTCGTTCCTCACCACACCGTCGGGGACAGAAAAAGAATGCCTGAAACATAACAAAAACATGTAATTATCTATACACTTAAATACGCGCTTCTCAGTACAGACTTTTAGATTTTTTACTCAAATGACAAGTCTTCCACTTTGCGATACATATAAAACTTAAAAATTTTCTAATAGTTTCCTTACATAAAACTTCCTAATTAAGCTTTCTTTCTGAACACTCTGCTATACAGAACGCAATAACTCTTCTTCGTGCCTACATCCATGAAAATGTTTGGAAGTTTTCCATCACACAGCTCCTTGCATATTCTGTAATAAAAATGTTGTACATTTGAAATATTTCATCATGTTTACACAAGCAATTGATAGGAAACAAAATAGTTTTGTCGCATTTATTCAAAAGACTTCCACAGGATACAAAGATAACTTGATAGTATCCATCTAATACTAACAATGAATTACGATTGATCTTATACGCATAATTTCACCATTTGAAATTCGAGTATAGATACAAATTTTAAAATGGTCGAAATCCAAACAATACCTACCAGGAAAGAGATATTTATTCTATATAATCTTCAATTTCCACTTCTTTCACGTGTAAGCAGCCGTTGCATTCAAATACACAAGTAGTTTACGACTTCTTGCAATAGCTGGCGATACTCGGATACTCTTCGACTTCGTAGCTCAACTTTGGTGCTCACAAATACCTTTTAATTTCAAACCTTCGCCACTTTCGTTTCACCTCTTCACGTTTAAGCTAGCTGATTTTCGGACCAAAAATTAAGATGAATAATGACCGACAATGTAGATGGTATATTCTACCCCCCATATACCATATCTATTGTTCATCCAAATGCACCCATACGCTGTGCTGTATGGGAGATATTCGGCTATTTAACAAATAAAGTAGCTAAAGTTCTATTACAAGGTAGTTGTCACGTTTCCGAACTTTTGTTTGGCCTAACAATTTCATCTAATCAGTAGTGCCTTCTTATCCCTTTTATCCAACTTTAACATCCGAAAGAATAGAAGAACAAGATGATAACTATTTCTTTTTAATGAGTAATAATTTGAAAAATGTTGCAGTACAAAATCATTTAGACAGTAGGAATACCTTTTTTATCGAATTCGGATCGTTTCATTTCCATCTTTAAGGTGAAACACAAAGTATTCTGTGGTAGACCTAATTCTGTTCCTCCGCCGTCACGTATTTGACCGTTTAATCGGACTACTTCAACTTGCTATAGATGGAACCGTGGAGCATGGGGCAGAAAAAAAAGTGTTAAGTGCTATGTAAAAAATATTTCAGTGAAATTACCATATTCCTTAATTATTAATTTAATTTATAAGAATTCTTATTACTTAATTTAAAACTTAAATTCTTTAGCTATCAGCACTCCCAAAATTCATCTGTTCAGTCATGAAATTTTCAGGACGTCAAGCTGTACCATTGATGTGTATTCATTTGTATAACGGTAAACTGCTAGTAGTTACTGATTCAGACAGTAACTAAACTATGGTCGATGCAAATGAAGAAATAAATATAGGTTATGAAAACGAAATTTTCTAATAACTGAAATGTTTCTCTTGAAAAATATAAATGGCTTAAGTAAGATAAATCGGCATTTAGTATTAGTGGAAGGCATATTGTTTTGACCAAACATTTCTTTTTCGTAGGAAATCTTCTTTTAGAAAAGAAATATTTACCAAGCAGTAAATGCCCTCAATTTGACCCTCAAAGGTTTGAATTGCTATCAGTAAATAATTTCATTACTTTTATTAT
Source organism: Ladona fulva (assembly GCA_000376725.2). Classification (NCBI taxonomy): domain Eukaryota; kingdom Metazoa; phylum Arthropoda; class Insecta; order Odonata; family Libellulidae; genus Ladona; species Ladona fulva. The sequence continues at coordinate 7,124 of KZ309580.1, forward strand.
TTCAATTGTTACATAAATTTCACTATACATTATGTTACTGATTAACCCAACTTCAGGATTCGCTTTGTCTACTGAATGTCTCAAACAATAAACTCATGTCCTTAGATCCATTGAAGTCTCTGAAAGAACTTCATGCTAAGAATAATGCTCTAGATATTCCCAAGGATGTGGATATGTGTCTTCGAAAGCTATGCTCCACCTTCAAGTTGTTAATCTCAGTGTAGAATAGTAGTATCTCTGCAAATATAAGGATATAATCCTCTTGTCAGCTTCATCAAGCCTAGGTGAGAAATTAGGTCCTATTTGCCATTCCAGAAGTAAATTATTGAGAGCACTGCTTTATCGGAAAAAAACTATTTAACATGATCTTCTCATTGGATTTAGCAAATGAAAGTTTCATGATTATGATTATCTTTGTCATCCTTTCTTCTGTAAAACATAAGCTATCCTGATTGTTTAGAAAACTGCTGTAGTACTTCTTCATTGTACTATGTAACCTTGAATCCAATTGCCAATTATTCCGAAAAAGCCTGTGGAAATCATCAATAATTGTACCCAAGCAAACATATATGTAGATTCTTCTTCTTTATCTCTGCCTTCTTCCCATGCTAAACAGGGTCGGCGTGTCCTTCTTTACTCCTTCTCCTCCATCCTCCTCGGTCCAAGGCATCCTCTGGTGTCCTACCTTTCTCCTTCAAGTCCTCCTCCACTTTGTCTTTCCACCTGAGCTTGGGCCTGCCTCTTTTCCTTCTCCCAGCTATCTCAAGCTCTTCCACTCTTTTCCCAAGGTACTCCTCACTCTTCCTTTCCACATGTCCATACCACCTCAATCTACTCTCCTGCACCTTCTTCCCCAGCGGTCCCACCTTGACCGTCCCTCTGATGTGGTAATTTCTTATTTTTTCATTCCTTGTCCACACATCCACCTTAACATCCTCATTTATGCCACTTCTATCTTTCTTTCCTGAGCCTTTGTAATTGGTCATCATCAGTCTCCTTAGAGCAAATATTGCATCTGTTGTGCTTCTCCCAGGCATGAATCCGAACTGTTCTTCACTGATTTTTGTTTCCCGTCATATTCAGGCTTCAACAATCCTTTCCCAAATTTACATGGTGTGGGACATCAGCTTTATTCCTCTGTAGTTTCCACAATCCTGGACATCACCTATCCCTTTGTATAGCAGGACCAGGATGCTCTTTCTCCATTCTTCCGGGATCTTCTCCTGTTGTGCCAACTTCCTAACCAAATCCAAGAGCACATCAATCCCCTCTTCCCCTAGGCACTTCCAAACCTCCCCTGGTATCTGGTCCGCTCCAACAGCCTTTCCATTTTTCTCAATGTGGCTTTCACTTCTACCCTACTCATATCCTGCACAGTGCGTTCATTTCCATTCCCCTCCTCATTCCTTAACCTCAGATTTTCCTCATTCAATAACTAGTGGAAGCCCATCTTTCCCTAATATCTCCATCTTCCTGTAGTATGACTCCTGATGCATCCTTGATTTGCTTGACTGCTGTAATAACTTTTGAGGATCTGTCTTTAGCTTTTGCTATTCTAAGTAGCTGCCTCTCCCCATCCATACCGTCAAGTGCCTCATAGGCCTCATTTATTGCCTTTGCTTTAGCTACTACTTTTTATCTTGCTATCCTGTACACCTCTCTTGCTGCCTGGGTTCCATTTAGGTCCCAATTCTTTTTGGCTTCTCTCTTTCCTTTAATTTTATTCTGAACCTCCTCTTCCCACCACCACGTCTCCTTTTCCGGTGGTGCTCCTTTGCCTGATGTTTTTCCCAGTACCTCCTCTCCAATCTTTTTAGTCTTGTTGTTAACTTCCCACCATTCTTGCACATCTTCTGGTGACTTCAGTTCCGATAGCACCTTCTGAACAAACTCATCCCTTGGTCCTTCCTCTTTTAGTTTCCACTTTATCTTCTGAGGCCTTATGCATTTTCGTTTCATTCTCTTCCCTATTTTAATATCACATTCTGCTACCAATAGCCTATGCTGGGGTCCTACACTTTCTCCATTGATCACCTGACAACTTCTCACCTCCTTCAGATGTTTTCTGCGGCACATAATATAGTCAATTTGGCTAATGTTCCTCCCACTCTTATAAATCATTAAATGGCTAACTCTCTTCCTGTACCAGATGTTAACAATTGCCAAATCATACGCCACTGCTTGCTCACCTATTCGCTCTCCTTCTGCATTCCTCTCCCCGACACACACTCCGTGCGCTCTTTCCTCACCACTACGCCGCTTTTCTACATGTCCATTCAGATCTGCTCCAACCAATTACTCTCTCCTCTTCTGGGATTCCAGCAACAACCTGGTCCATATCTCTCCAGAATGCATCCTTCTCTTCTACTTCACAGCCTACTTGAGGTGCATAAGCACAATCAATAGTGGCCCTGCCACCTCTAGTTTCACTGCCATGATCCGGTCACTCTTGCAGTCTACCTCATAAACCCCTTCCTTTAGTTCCTTATCCAAGATAATCTCGACACCATTCCTTCTGCTTTTTGTTCCGCTGTAGTATAGTTTATAGCCTTCCGCCAGCTCCTTAGCCTTGTTTCCTTTCCATCTCACCTCCTTTACACAGAGTATTTTCAGTTGTCTTCGACTCATGAGGTCAGCAATCTCCCTACTTTTCCCCTTCATGGTCCCAACGTTCAACGATCCGGTCTGAAATGTACATACTCCTTCCCTTTGGTAGACTCGCTTCTTTAGCTGGACCCGTCCATGATCTGGTAGCCCTATTCTATTTCTCACAGACATTGGACAACAGGTCTGTGAGTCGCTTATGGGGGACGCCCTAGCCACCATCCTATTTCTTACATCTACCATTCCATTTAAGGTTTTGGCGAGGTGTTTTTACGGCCGGATGCCCTTCCTGATGCCAACCGACCCATTTATCAGGGCTTGGGACCGGCATCAAGTTGAGCTGGCTTGCTCCCCCGATGGCTGGGTTTAAGTAGATTAAATATAAATTTAACATTTGTTAACTGAGCAAAACAATTGCTGTGTGATCAAGGTATTGTAAGTTATTATTAACAGATTGGTATGTCCAGAAACTTTTATATTATATTTATAGTTCCATGTTTGGAAAATTTTTAAATATATAAATATTCTGATGAAGCTATTGGGGAAATTTTAAATATTGTGGGGACAAAGCAGGATGGGACAATAAATATTGTCATTATTTCCATTTGTATAACTGTAGTATTTTTCTTCAAAATAGCTTTCATCTCATCATTTAATTAAATGATTTCACACTGAAGTTTTCTAAAGGATAAAATGGAAATTAACATTAACTGAGAATCAGCTCTCCTAAATATAAACGACAATGAAATAAGTTATAATTAGGGTTGCCAACAGTCTTAGATTTGCAAGGTGTCCCCTGGAATTAGACTATGACATTTAAGATCTCCGAACACCTGGATTGAAGAATTTTTCTGCTGTTTTTACTCAATTACACTAATCTTACAATTCACACACTAATTTACTAACTTCAAGAACTTTTGGCAACTTATCATTCTTTATAGTGTGATGTCAGCAGTCCTCTATAATCTAAATCAGGTTCCCAAGACTTTTGGAAATATTTCAGAAGATTTAGAGATACAAACTTTGCCACATAATAAATTATATTATTCTATAGAAGAAATCATGTTGAATCATCCAAAATTACATCTTTGGGAACAGCAGATTCAATTGTGATCAAATTGCACATTAATGCTCATGGTTAATGACAATTGTCATTAACCATGACCATTAACATTTAAATATATACGCAATTGAAGCTAACATTATGCTTTAAACAGTCTCTTGGAAACCACTCAAGATTTTCCTTTCTTTGGAATGGGCAACAATGCCAGAATCAATTCTTGAGGAGATGGCAGTCATAGTTATAACCCTTTTTCCTTCCAATTTTCTCAAATAATTAGATTTCAGTTCTATTTAACTCATTGATGTCATGTGAAATTAGTGAAGCATAATCTTACTGTTAGATGGTTCACCTAGATCATGCTAGGTTGTAGTACTTCTTGCAGGAACGAATCTTTTCAATTCAGGTATCATCAGGTACAAATACTCACCAATAAAAAAATGCTGATTGATGTGATTTAGTAAATAAGGCAATGAAACAAATGAGAGGCATAGGGAAGGAAATTGAGGTTTTTTTAAATTTTAAATGAAGCAACAAATATTCTTTCCTACTTGTTACAGTGTTGATATGTCCTTCAAAAATTTCTTCTCTTTTCAGTAATCTCTGAAAGAATTTAATTTCAAATTAATAAATTTTACACATGACTAACAAATACAAATTGATTGAAACCTCCTGTAGATGCTTTACAGTTGAGAAACTAATACCCAATATTTTAAGTAGATTTAAAAAAATACAATTTATTTTCTAGTTTAACATTTTCCTTATTACAGTTATATCAAAAGGAAAATTATAAGTTGCATCAAGTCCATGTATGTAATATAGTTTACCTTGTAACCAATTAAACAAAGGAAAAAGACATAACATCACCTCAAAAATGTCAACAGAACTTCAGTTTTGTTATTATTTAATTATGTTGAAGCATTTTGAGATTCACTTGCTTTTTGTTTTGGTTTGTTATAACAACGACAAAATAAAACACTTCCCTTGACTTCCATTCATGTTGGAACATGTAAGTCTTCACTCCTCAAAACGTGTCATCATCTTTTTTAATCTGAATAATTTTATAATAAATCTGTCATTTTATAACAACCCATGTTGGTTTTCTTCTTTGCCTTGAATAAATCCAATTGCATTTTCTTCAAAAACATCCTGATAGCCAAATGTTACCTATTACACCTATGAACTTTGGATGAACAACTTTGTATTCAATGCCTTAATGAACAGAAGAATTAAAAAGTAGTATGTACAAAATAAAGTGAGTTTTTGATGAAAAAATCACTGGTTTAGACTCAAAATCTCATTCAAATTCCGGTAAAGTTCTTTTAACTGGCCTTTCAATACTGTGTCCAACACTGGAATTTCTGACTTTCTAAGCCCTCTTCCAGGTAGCACTGACAGGATCTGCAATAAAGTACCACAATGTAGAAAATTTTCTTAGAAATCAAAGACCTCACTCCACTTCTACCCTCCTCGAACAAAATCAATACTTCACCAATATATTAAGTAATGATAATTAGTTATAAAGCAATACAAGCTTATAAAGAATTACTATCTAAATCTTTACGCATAATTTTGTCCCAGTAATTAATAGGTAAAGTTTACCAAAAACTTAAGGAGCAAGAGGTCTTACAGCCTTTAAACTTTCTTCAGTATGAAATTGGCATGATTAAACTAATGAAATTTTTACCATTCAAATCCTACTGCACATTATATATTTATAATCACAAATCTCCTCAAAAGTGAACAAAGTTAATTTTGGTTACTGTACTTTAATTACAAATTTGAAAATAATTTTAGAACAGGATGATACTTATCGTAACAAAAAACTGTATCAAAGATTATTATTTTTATCAGCAGACAATGATCATGGCTTTAAATTACATGAAACTTGTTAAGAACTGTCCAAAACAGTGTTAAAACTCCTCATTTTCATAGTACATCACCTTGCCTGACAGCAAAGTTGTCTACCCTGTTATTATTGCTTAACTGAAGAGTGAAAAATTATCAAAATGAAGTGAAAATAGAAGTTGGTCATTCTTAAAAAATGACAAGATGGTATCCAGAATTACAAATGATAGCTGGCAAACTCTCAAGATATCCAACCTTCAGCTGTGGCAAATAAAGTAAACTGAAGGAGACTTATTTTGTTTTCAACTGCTAAGCAGTTATTTAAAACTGAAATAGCCAATAAAACCCCTTTATTTCCAATGCAAAATCAATTGTTGTCATATTATATTTATGATGCTACTCAAAATATAATGCTTACTTATTAGGAAAAAATGGGTATTGACTAGGAATTAAATAAGTAATGACAACTGAATTTTGCCAATGTCAGCAAAATGGAATCACAAATCCCTCTGTATATTTTTCAGAAATATATAACCACACAGGTGGTGCTACATAACAATGCATGAACAGGTAACTATTCAATTGAAAATGAAACCTGAGTAAAATTTGCATCAAAACTGTGTAATGTGGAATAAAAAGTGATTTAAATTGTGTTAAAACAATCTTGATTGAAGTGTACTTCTATTTTCCCGCCATATTATATGCATTTAATTTATTTTGTTTAACAATGGTAGCATGTTTAGTCTCTTATCGGTGTTCTTTTTGGCAGTTACTTGCTTGGCGTCTAATGGCATGGGATGATGTTGGTTATGTAGTATAGGTGGCTGATGAAGGATAATAAATCCTAGTTTGTAATTGCTGGGTTTTTTCTTCTTCTCACCAAAATTAACCAAGGAAAATGATGTTTGATATAGACTGTAAGCTCATTGAAGCTCTCTCCATTTAACATAATCTTAAAAACATAAACGTTGTGAAAGGTTCGAGAATAATAATTTTTATCATATCCGTTTAAGTAGATTGCTTAAAAAAGATAAAGTACGAATCTCTTACCTTTCCATCTTCAAGGGGGATCACTGCGTTTGGCTGTCTTTCATTGATGACAGAAGTTACATGCAGAGGACTTCCAGACATTGACATGGCAATTTCTCCCTCCTTTGGTTTCCTCAAGACTGACATAGTTGACTGTGGATTAAATTTTGGTGTGACCATTGCAGACATGGGTGTTTTCATAGCCTGAGAAGGAGTCTGGGGAATTTATAAAGAAAGCTCATTTTATTTTTCATATCATAATCTATTTTGAGAGCATTTTAACCACAGAGTTATACTTAAATAAAAATATCTTTCACCTTCAAAGCAAGTACACCATTACTGAAATTTTATGTGTCTTATCTTTCATCAAGCTACACATAGGGTATGCTACGTAGGGTTTTCTGGAAGAAAAAAACCTTTTACTCTCATGTAACTGAAACACTATGGATAAATAAAGGCAATATGCAAAAGCTTTGAAAAACTTCTAAACTTTGCAGCTGTTGGTATACAGAAGAATGTTTGCCCCCTTGGCTGTTACTATTTCCTAAAGAGAGTAAACAATAATGGGTCATTAACACTACCCTGGGGCACTCTGAAGGGGATGAGGAGGAAGAAGAGACACAATTATCTAATACTACATCTTGCAGGTAGAGAGAGAGGAATTTAGAAAGTAGAGAAAGAATCAATAGATATTGCAGCAATTTTCAAGCTTATATTTGAGATGATGGTTAACCCCTCAACGACGAGCGACATAGTCACTACGTCAGGCACGAACTTCACATGCCATTGAGAAACGTAGTGACTACGTTGCGGCAGCCACCTTCCTATCTTAATTTTTTTATACACTATAATATTTCTCGATCTTTTAAATTTTGACATCATTTTAAAGAGGAATAATTGTGATTTTAGTATTATTAAGTATAATTTCTTTTTTCATTTAACATATTTTATTGTGAGCATTTTAGTAACACAAAATTTACAAAATTTGTTTTCACACTCGCCGAACGTTTACTGCTTTATATTCTTCTTGAGAGATGATTGTGTGGGTTCCGTGTGTGCCTCTCTTCCCATCTGTTACTGAGCCAGTGCTTTTAGAAGAATATATAAACAACAACATAAGATCTTTCAACAGCATGTTTCTCTTTTTCATATCTCCTATTGACCCTCCATCATGACTGATCTTATTGCAGGCCTCAGTCGTCACTTCACCGTTGTAAATAATGAAAAGGACCCTTAAGAGACTTGGCTGGTCAAAATTAGGCCTGCATTTTGTTTCATCTGTGTTCAATACAAGGGCTGTATGATAAGTAACATTTATTCAAGAAAATGCATTTTTTTTAACTTCTTTTAAATTTATTTCTTAATATAGTCTCCTTTCAACTCAATACAGCGATATTCTAACTTTTCCAAGCCATCCAAAAAATATGTTTTGTCAAACTTTGCAAAATTGGCCTCTGTTGTGGCGATAACTTCCTTGTTTGACATGAATCGCTTTCCCCCAAGCCATTTTTTCATGTTTGCAAACAAAAAGATATCTCTTGGGGCCAAATCTGAAGAATAGGGTGGATGAGGTAGCAATTCATATCGTAATTCGACCAGTTTTACTGCGGCGATTGCAGATGAGTGAGCTGGTGCATTGTCATGATGGAAGAGCACTTTCTTCTTCACCAAATGAGGCCGTTTTTTCCTCAATTCAGCATCGAATCAGTCCAATAAATCAGCATAGTACTGCCCCGTGATTGTCCTTCCCTTCTCCAAATAGTCTGTGAAGATGATGCCTCGCGAATCCCAAAAAACAATGGCCATGACTTTTCTGGCCGATGGAACCGTTTTCGCCTTCTTTGGAGCAGGTTCGCCAGGTGAAACCCACTGTTTAGACTGTTCTTTCATTTCTGGCGTGTAGTAATGGATTCATGTTTAGTCACCAGCCATGAAGCGCCATGGAAATTCTTTGGGATTGCACTTAAACATGTCCAAACAGTGCTCCGAAGCTGTCATGCAATTCTGTTTTTGCTCCACTGTGAGCAAACGCGGTACCCATCTCGCCGATAGTTTTCTCACGCCCAATTTGTTCTTGTAGGATACTTTGTATGCGTTCAATTGAGATGTTTACAATGTCAGCAATTTCTCTTTGTAGTAATTTGTAATTCTTGTAATTGTTATTCTTTTATGTGATCGCATTGACTTTTTGAGAACTGATTTAAAAATATCCCCAACTCTTCATCATGACATTGACAAGTCATCATCATTGGTTTTCTGCCAAATGGCAGGTCCTTGGCGTAATTGGTTTTAAAATAATTTTCTTCCCAAGGCTTTAGCTTTAAATTTTGCATATCCTTCTCTCCCTTTTACTTCATCCAAAAGCTTTCTTCTTATTCTCCCTCTCTTCATCTTTCCTTCCACCGCTCCCTCTACTGCCATTTTTAACAGTCCTTCATGCCTTAGGAAGTGTCCTATCCAGTTTCTCTGCCGTTTTTTAATAATACCCATCAAAATTCTGTCTTCTCCCACGCGCTGCAGGACCTCCTCATTTCTTACTCTATCACTCCAANGCTTCTTGTATTTGGTTTACGAAATTTTGGAAGAGATATTTTGATCACCATACTTCAATCACAAACTCGAAAATAATTATAGAACAAGATTATACTTACTATAACAAAGAACTGAATCAAAGTTTATTATTTTTATCAGGAGAAAATGATCATAGTTTTAAATTACTTATAAATTTCATAAAAACAGCCCAAAACAAAATTAAAATTCTCACTTTTAAAGGACATTACCTTTCCTGATAGAATAATTGTCTACCCGATTAAAATCTCTTCATTGTAGAGTGAAATAATGGCCAAAATGAAGTGGCAACAGAGCTGGTCATTCATTAAAAAAATACACAACAATAGCTGGTTAACTCTCAAGATATACAATCTTCAGCCGTGGAAAATAAAGCAAACTGAAAGAGACTTTTGTTTTAAACTGCTAAGCAGTTATTTAAATATTAAATAGCCAATGAAACCCCTTTTATTTTCCAATGCAAAACCACAAGTTCTCATGTTCCAGTTATGATGCGAACCAACATAACTGCATACCTTGATCAGTCCCTTTGGCTTAACCAGTATGACAAAAATGGATACTGACTTCAGATTAAAATAGATATGACAGCAGTACGTTATAGACATCAGCAAAATGGAATCACAAATCCCTCAGTGTATTTCTCAGAAATATATAACCACACCGGAGGTGCAACATAACAATGCATGAATATGTAACAACTCAATTGAAAATGAAACCTGAGTACTATTTGTATCAAGAGTTAAAGCTAATTGAAGCTCTCTCCATTAAACAATCTTGAAAACATAAATGTTGTGATAAATGTTTTATTGAAAATTAAACCAGAGTTTAAGTTGTATCAAGAATTTAAGACAATCTACAAAACATAAATGTTGTGAAAAGTGGTGAGTGAGTTCAAAAATCAAATTTTTAAAAGTAGATTGGTTAAAATAGAAAAGGATCAAAGTTTCCTTACCTTTCCATCTTCAAGGGGGATCACTGCATTCGGCTTTCTTTCATTGATGACAGAAGTTACATGCAGAGGGCTTCCAGACATTGACATGGCAATTTCTCCCTCCCTCGGTTTCCTCAATACTGACATAGTTGACTGTGGATTAAATTTTGGTGTGACCATAGTTGACAGAGGTCTTTTTATTGATCGAGCAGGAGTCTGGGAATTAAGAAAAGGCATATTTGATTCTTCAAATCATCATCTATGTTGAGAGCACTTTAAAGTAACAACAAGGTAAACAAGTAGCTTTCAAAGTAAATACACCATTAGTGATATTGTATAAGGTTTACCTTTCCCCAACTTAAAGATAGAATGGATTTTATGGAAGAATAAACCTTTTACTCTCACGTAACTTACACACCATATATTACTAAAGATAAGATACGAAAATATAAAAGGGCAGAAACAGGAATTTAAGTCATATCAGACTGTAGTGTATTTGGGAGGCATCAAGGACTGCCAGCAAACAAGAACATAGGTAAACCGGGGGAAAGATGAAAGAAAATATTTATTGTTCTTGGACTATAACTGTCCACTAAGAACATACAAAAACTAAACAAACAACAGCTCAAGTATACAAAGTAACTGACAATGGGTAAATGGGTTAACAACTTAGGGCCTAATCCCTAAAATGAAAAAGACAAAAACTCTATACTTCATTCCTTGATAAGAAACACCACCCTTTACAATTTACAGCATTAACAATTTTTCCTGTCTGTACTGGAATTTTCCCTTGCAACCAAATTTAAAGGAAGATCTGCAGTAACCCCTCCCCTCTCAACTTTTGACCTGCCCATATTTAAGAATGATTACAATATCAGTGAATTGTTCTTTAAAGTGTTAAGTTCTCATAAGTTCTTTCCACAACTATTTCTCCATAGTTTATCATAGAACAGGATTTTAGCCATGTTTTATATTGGAAGAAGGAACTTTTACATGAAGTACACTTCAATGCATTGAACAAATTTTCAATGGATTTGTTGATGCGATTATTCATGTAGAAATTCATATACGCTATCTTGTATTCACATATCATTCAGATTTTTTGCTTGAATAAATCTATTCAGTAATTCATTCTACATATTTTTAACCTGTTCATTCCATTAATAATTTTTATACACCAAGTCTTGGTAATTAGTCATATAAAGTCAATATAAAATGTCCTCCTCTGGCATATTCTAAGGACTTGAAAATAAATAATGGAAATGTTGACTGATGAAAAACAGAGGAGCTAAAGGTCAAGCCTAGACATCGTAACTCTACCATCCTGCCTTGAACTGGTTTAGTATTTCTAGTAATTTAAACCCACCCCTGCAGACCCAAGTATTAACTAAGATGAATATCCATCAAATCCAAGTTAAGGAACTAAGAGAAACATTACTGGACATTGTGCTTGGCTAATTTCAGTTACCACAATTATGACAACCATACCTTCAACATTTCATCCAAAATCCCCATCAATTCAAACTAGATTTCAGTAACAGGGACTCCATCAATAATAATGTATCTTTCCCAATTTAATACCTTTAAGCTATTGTTTTCAAGTTCCAAGAAGAATCATGATCCAGTATAGGATCCTCAGTTCCAAATTGATGGTGTTGCTTAAACTATACACAATCAACCTCAACAGCAGCTGTCAACTAAGCTTTCACATAGCTATGTTAAGCTGCTCAGTAAACAATTTTCGGTATTGTTTAATTTGTGCACAACTCAAATGGAAAAATTAATAACCATTCTCTCAAGTGTGGATGCTAAATAACAATTCAATAGCGATATAACTATACATGATCACCAATACTGCTATTTTTTCACAAACTTTGATTTGTCCTTATGAGATAAGAAAACACAGAAATAATAATTCAATTGAAACCCCATATGCTGATGAGTATTAACTTATTATTAACTGTTTATTCTAATTCTATCAGAAAGCACTTTTTCAGTGATAACAGGTATAATATAAGAGATATACTATGGTATCTGATATATTATTTGAGGCAAATTTCAGTCTCAATCGGATGATAAAGATATTCAACAAATAACTCAGCTGCATAATTTCTATTACCTTATATTTATCAGTCCTACTGCTTCTTGTATTTGGTTTACGAAATTTTGGAAGAGATGCTAGTTCAGAAAGTCCTGTTAAAATAAATCATAGCAATGTAAGAATTATAGTTGTCATTTAGCATCGAAATACTTTCAGCAATATTCGTAATCATTACCATTATTTGCTTCCCGGGGATCGTCTGCTATCTTTGGAAAGTCATCATTTTTTGAAAACGCTAAATCATTCTGAAATGAAAAAAACAACATTACCTATGATACATTGTTAGATATGAAAATTCAAGTCAAGTCTCAACAAGTCAAAACCAAAAATCGAGAACTTGACTTGAAGAGAATGACATTCGGATGTCAAAAGATACGTTGGCAGTGGTTAAAAATATTTCAATTAGTAGGAACTGCCTGAAAAACCACTATGAAACAATCTTACCTCAGTCAATTGATTGAGTGGCAAATTCAATATTTCAGGTGGAATGTTCATGATTTTCATGTCATAAAAACCGGATACTGAGTCGAGTAATCTCTTCTCCACAGTAGTCCTTCTCCTTTCGAGTGCACGCACTGAAAAATAAATATTTGTTTATAAGAAGAGATAGAGTCGACAGATAGTATTCTCAACACAATGAAATCCAAATTGTACCAAAACAAGCCTTTACAATTCAGCTATACCATTGAACTGACGTTATCCAAGAAAAATTACTCCGTTAATTATGCCTCAAAATCAATCCAGCCTGATAAAGCCGGAAGAAACACAGATATCCGGCTGTTTAACAGACCATATGATAACTATTTCCTTAGAACGAGTAATAATTCGAAACAAATTGCGGAACAAGATCATTGAGATAGTAGTAGGAATACCTTTTTTGTCGAAGTCGGCTTGTTTAATATCCATATTTGAGGTTAAAAACTGAACTTATTCCGTAGTAGACTAAATTCTGAGTTTCCACCGTTATGAACTCGCAATTTAAATCAGACAACCTAAGTTGCTGCATACGCTGCATACAGAGTTGCCAGATTTTATGGATTCCCGCGGTTAGGCTATCTCTAGGTGCGCAATGGCGGGTTTTCAGTGGTTTGAGGATACCTTTGTCGGTATCCCGCTCAATTATCCGGAATCGGGTCAAAACATGAGCTATCTGTTGATAGATTGTTTAGAAAACTGCTGTAGTATTTTTTATTGCAACTCTTTAACCTTTAATGCAATTGCCAGTTATGTGGAAACTATCCATACATGTATCCAAGCGAATGTTTGTGTAGATTAAATCTAAATTAAACATTTGTTAAAGGAGGAAAACAATGGCAGTGTGGTCAAGGAATTGTAAGTTATTATTAACAGATTGTTTAGTCTAGAAACATTTATATTATATTTATTGTTTCATGTCAATGACCCCTTCGCAATTATTTTACCTGTTCTTCATCACACACTATACATTTATTTGTCTTAACGAGGAATTACTTTTTCGAGAATGTTTCAACTCGTAATTGAAGTGACACCGTATACTCAACACTTTAGTAAATATGTTGATAGGGAAAGAGCTACTTTAGCTGGTGACTTGTTATATTTTTATTTAATTTAAAGTATAACAGCAATGACACGAGAAGTACTACTGTACACAAATTATTTTGCCATACGCAGCTGTTGAAGACTGTTAAGAATAGCACGGACGAAGTGATTCCCGGTGTAAGGAATCCCCTTCTTCAAAGGATGGAAGGCAGCATGGACCTACTTCATGAAAGATTAAATGGATATCCTTATTTTAGATGCAATGTGGAAGGCTTTGCAAAGGAATACTGAAGAGGTAAGAAAGTAGTTTGGTGAATCGAATTTTATCTTATGGTGAAACAATCCGTTACCAGACTTGGAAATCTTGAAAAATGTATTTGTGTGTAAAAATGACATTTTAATCACGAAATTCGAGATTATTTGTTTTATATTCTTTAAAAATTTTCCATGAAGGTGCGTTGCATGATGATTTCTTTTGTCTCTTAAGTGAACGTTTGAGGAAGCTGTCTTGCATTGACAATCGAGCTTTTAAAAAGATTAATGAAATTGTCATTCAATTGATGTAGAAATAAAATATAATCACTTATACTGTTCCACAAATTATATATCTGTAATGACCAATGGAATTTTCAGTACCTGAAGATGAATTAAAAGTTAAAACCATTGGCCCTTGAGAAATATTATTTATGGAACAGCAGAAGTGGTTATCATTCTTTTCTACACCGATAAGATGGAATTCCACCAAAACGAGATTAATTACATTGTCATTAAAAATGTAATGAGAGTACATCTCTGCTTTGAATACCATCACACAGAGCCGCACCCTATTTGCTGCCCAGATGCGAGCATAATTTGCCACCCCTTAAAACTCAATACCAAATCCATACATACTCTGATTTGCAGGTAAAAATATTTTTGTTAAAACTTTGAAAAACCATTGTTTTATGACTTCGTTTCCCGGCTTACTTTGGTTAAAGAACATCAAATGCTTAATTATGCATATTCCGTATGTTGACATAGTGAATGGTCATTATAAATGAATAGTTGACATCACTTTTGAATATGCTAGTGGATAATCTTTGGAAGTGTCATACACACTGAAAGCTATTTGCGAATTAGGAAAGACTCCAATCCAATATCTAGAAAATATATATTCCAAAACCTGAAGAGGATTTATTCTTGGTACCAAAAGATCTTTTATTGATTTAATTCTTTAATTAAATCCTCTGCACAGATAATCCTTCCTCGTCTTCAGTTACCCATAATTCTTTCCTCTAAATGTTTGCCAATCTTTAAACGTTGTTGAAATAAAAATAATGGTTGGGTACCTTCTGTTGCCACCGTCTGGGTGCGATTCGTCCCTTGCACCCATAGGATGGCACGGCTCTGCCATCACATATTCTCCAAGTTTTGTTAGGCTGACAGACTCTGAAGACATTTTCATTTTTTTCTGTATCTTCATAATTTATTCCCATTGACGTAACTGGCCTCCAATGTTGTATGCAAACTTAATTCCTTGGCTGGACAAAATGTTCATAATTTTCCTTGTTGAAATATGCAAACAGCTCCATTTATAGAAATTGAAACATCCAAATAGGTTTCGATAAGATAATATAACTTTATGCTTTATTTATGATATTCATTCTTGAATCTTACTAATGCATGTAGAAATCGCATAATAAAAATAAAGCCAAACAAAAAAGTTTGCATAACACATTTTATTAATGTAATTAAAGTAAGCAAGATTGTGTGCTTTCAAAAAATGAATGTCTTTATTCAGCTCATTAAAATTGGTAAATGAGATTAAACATATGAGGAAAGGAATAATTTGCTAGAAGGTTCATTTCTGTACTGGCAAAACCTATATCCTGCACTTGATCTTTGGCTGAATAAAGTAAGCTTTGCCATATTGCTCAGGGCATTGAGTCTAATTCATTGAGGATGAGTTAACTTCAATGAGGACTTTGCAGAGTTAGAGAACCCAAAAAGACTTCATCTACAGTAAATGCCAGGAAAACATGAAATCTGTTAATAAAAATAAACTGAATTTACCGATATTTACAGTGTTTCTTTTTTCTAAGAATTTTTCCTGAACTACACCTGAATCCATCCTTTTTATCACATAGTTAACCAAATAAGCCTTTCTGCCTTTTATAGCCAAATAGCTTCAACTCAGAAAAATAAGATTAATGGGTATAGTTCATATATGAGCTTAAGAACTTCTAAATGGATCCTTGGTTCGATGCAAGGGCATGTTAACTTTTACTCCATAAAAAAATGTACAGGAAACCCAGATAACATTTTCCATTTCGATTTCTCCTTGATACCTGAATGTAAGTTATTAGAAGAGCATCTAAACCTTAATATGAATGGCCTTCTACCGCAAATGCTGTGGCATATGGCTTGGGGTGTATTAATACCTTACCTAAACTACCCTGTGTGTTACTAAATTGGTGTCAACTCTAAGCCTAATGAATAATTATATTTGTAAGTAGCCACGTGCCGTCAGTGACGAATGGCAGGGGGTGTCATAATACCTACTTAATCTATAAGCTTCTCTGATGCTGGAGGAGATACTGTTTATCTGAATGTCTGCTTTTTGAGTGCATATCTCCTAAATTACCCTGGCTTCAGTGGAAGGCCTTCAAATTTCTGAACCTAAATGTTAGTTATTAAAGGGGCATCTAAACCATAATATGAATGGCCATCTAATGCAGATGCTGTGGCATAAGGTATTAGTATTAGTACCTTATCTAAACTACCCCATTTCATACTTCCTTATTAGTAGCTCCTTGGTGTTGACTCTAAACCCACGGATAGAATTAGATTTCTAAGTCGCAACAAGTCATCAGCGATGTAAGGAAGGGGTTTATTGATACCTTAACTAATCTGCCCTTTACAATATTGTAGCAACAAGACAGAACAGTTGTAGAAACGATAAACAGTGATTGTTGGGAGAGTGATCGGGGCAGACATTTTTTGAAGTGCAGTTAACCAAAGTTATGGATGTATTAAAGTTTATTGGAATAAAGTGCATTGTTTTCTTGCTCACTTATCTGCGAACTTATGGGTATGTAACAATATTTTCCAATAGGGTGTTGTCTGGAAACCCAAATAGTAGATATAAATTCTTAAGTTGCCACAAACTGTTGGTGGCATATGGCAGGGGTGTACTAATTCCTTATCTAATGTACAATATATGACGTTTTCTAATATTATGTTCTCTTGAAAACCAACGGAGACAATTTAGATTTTAAAGTTGCTACATGCTGCCAATGGTGTACTGCAGGGTGTGTACCCAGCTAGCACACTCATGTCTGTTTACACAAAAAAATTTGTCAATGCAAAGGAAAAAGCATTAAAAGAAACTGTTGAAGCAATGTTGACATAATATTTACATAATTTCATTGATCATAAGTCTATCAACCTCTGTTGCTGACCGAATTGCCCTCCAATAGCTTATTATTTTGGCTCAATTTCGACAATTCATATATAATCTATAAAATTTTTTGTTGTGTGGGCTGATAAGAACCATTATTCATGGAAATAAAATATTTCAACTACTAATACTAGGCGTTGTGCATTCGACTTTTCCCATTTGGAAACAAAGCAATTTCACCTTTCCTCAATCCTTAATATCTTTTTAATTTATTCTACGATTCTTATTGTGAATTTTAGCAATATATTACATTGATATGTTTCATGGCTTATGACATGAACAAATGTAAAATTGTATCGTACCTAATCTACCCAATACGGTGTGTAATTTTCTTTTCACTGTATGCTTTTAGATTTTATTATGAATTTGAATTTAATTATTGTGGTATTATCAACCATCAGAATTATTAAGAAATGCTGGACTATGATTTTAGTTAATTCAAATATTACATCTCCTTTAGAGATGAGAGTTATTACTAGAAGTGCAAAGATATTTTTTCAAACACACATTGAAGTTATGAAGAATATTTCTTATTTGGATTAATTTTCTTAAAATGGAATATTCAGTTGACAGTATAGTGTAAATGCATCTCTATGCACTATTCTTTATTTTAATTAGTCATATGTGCTATTGTGTCAGTTATGCAAATTTTGTGTTGACTAAAAATTTATTACCTACCTGAAAAATATTATTATCGTCGTTGAAAGGCCACAAGCCAGATATTAAGGTCTTATCTTCTTAAAGGGCAGCATCTAATATTATACACAAAAAAATACCCTAATATCTTTTCAAATCACACAACACTCAAACTTAAATTAATATCTTATCTAGTATCAATTTTGATAAATCTTCAATTCCCATACTAATTCACACATCTTAGTACCACCTTTGGTATTTGGTATCCACCTTTGTTCAATACATCATAGATATTTACACTTCTAGGTATTTATATTTAAAAAATTCTAACTTAATATTTTAGGAAATAAACAATACTGAAGCATGACACTAAATAATAATGTAGTTTCAAGAGTTTAACCCCTTAACTAAACCATTTGGTAAACCAAAGGAAACATTTTTCCCTTGCTCAGGGAATACTCAAATCATACTGTTTTATTATTTTGAAGTAACATACTTTTCAAAGTAAGTTGAATTGAGAAGTGGAAAAATCATAAAATGATTACATTTAATTGCATTACTTTTCTGAGTGAATGATATTAATGAACAAGCAAACATTGATAAAATTACATGTTTAAGCAAATAGTTCTCTTGTTGAATATATTTTAGAAATGATGACAGAATGGAAAATATGAATTTAGAGATTTGGCTTTGAAAAGACTGTAGAAACAAAATTCTAGAAGAATTGCTTGAAGATCTACTTCAAGTTCTCCCTCTAGAGTTAGATATGTAGCTACGTCCATAAAACTATTAGTTGTCAAAAGAGAAGATCTTATATACAAAATTCCATCATCTACCATTGTTTAGCTCTGCCAATCAGTGAACCTATAAGGATGTCACTTCATTGACAGAAGTATACAAAGTAAATATTTGCAAAAAAATTAATAATCATAATCAATGAAAACTTTAATAATAACAAATAATGATTTTCAGAAATACAGTGAAAGAAAATATAATTGTTAAAGTGTGACAGAAGTCAACCATTCAAAATGTTTTCTAAACGGTTCACAACACTTGCATTTTGTGAAGCATTTCTTGTGTGTCAATCATTCTTTGGATTTTAAACCTAGGATTCTACACATAGCCAAGAAAGGGAGTCGACTCAATACTCTTAAAAAGATGGAGATAATCCTAAAAAATCAAAATCCCGAATATTTCTCACCAATAAATTTATCTTTTCTTTGCCCTCTCCCTTACTGCAGCTCTTCTGTGTCCACCTAGTTAATGCTTTTCCACGAATTCTGCCTTTACCCCCTTCTGTTTCTTTTGTCCTCTCCCACCCTTTCTCTTTTTGGTTAAAGTATGTGCTGTCTTTGGGACCCTTCGTCACTTGAAAATGATGCTTAAGCATCGAAACATGTCGCGAGTCTTCTATTCTGTATGTAATTTTGCATAGTTACTATTATAAAACAGAATTACATAGTTTCATGTCATAGTCATGGATTCATTCATAGTCATGGATTACCACAACGTAACTTGCCATTCGGTTGATTTTATTGATTTTATAGAATTCAACCAATTCAGACCAGGCCCTTAGTGATTTGTCACATTGGGTGCCTTTTTACAAATAATATAACAGATTAACAAAAATTCTAGGTCGATGGAATTAGTACTATTTTTTCATTCATTGCAAATTGGCTACATGAGCAATATCTATGCAGTGAAGTGAATGCAAATGCAATGCATTTGAAACATTTATACAATACTTTCCTTAGGGTATGTGCATTTACATATACCTATAATATATGAACCATTTTCTGAATGCTTGGGAAAAGTACTTGAAATTAATTGGGGAACATTCATATAACAATTCTGCAATGTTTCTGTGAAACATGGGTTGTTCCAAAGACATCAATAGATTTCTCCACCATTTCTCAAGCTTAATGATGGGTAATCATTGAAATCATTACGTGAAATTCATTCACGATTCTTAATTATTATTCGTTTACAAATGTCCATTCCAATAATTCTAGTTGTAACCTATTTACATATTAAAAAATTCAAGTAATGCAGGTAAAAACATTTACCCATTTTAACATAAATGAAACGATTGTGACTTTCTCGCCATAGATAGATAGACTCTTAAGTGGCGAGGTTAGGCCAATGTGGGCATCTCTCCACCTAACCTTCTATGTCATTATAATATATACCAAATATAATAATTAACTGAAAGAAAGAGTGCAGTGTGGGAAAAAATCTTTGCATCTGAAGGTTGACAAAGAAAAATTCCAGATTGCGGGAAAACACCCAAAGAGAAGGAGGTGGAAAAAACCAGCCTAAAAAAAACAGTAAATACAAAAATTTAAATATACGGTTATCAAAGATTAGAAACAAATGAAAATCAAATTAAAACATATAAAACACAATGTAAGTATAAAAGTTATGTTGAGTTACAAAATGAGACTACACATCGAAAGATAAAAATAGTTTGCTAAATTAATTGAAACAACATGATCAATTTCAAAAAGTAAGATGATTATAACTAATGGTCATTATTACAGCCAGCCATTCATTGAATACATAATATTCGTGTCGGATCATCTTGTAATTCTCCTCATAGAACTTCATCATATTTTTCTTCTTTGGTGAGAGAGAGTAAGAAAGAAGCCTGAAAAAAAAGAGAAAAATGATAGATGAGTTATATTCGTAACAATTTGTTTAAGTAACAGAAGGGAAGAGTATTATTGGCTTACTATCATCCATAAAAGGAACAGTCTGTACGGTATATTGGGTGAGGGATTTTATGCCAACAAGATGGGGTTTGAATACAATAAAGAAAAACTATCAACTTGCTTAAGGGGTTAAGTGTCTCCTATTTCATAAATATCTGATTCATTTTAATCACAGCTGGACAAATTACTGGATGCTTTTATCTTGTAACTATCGTATTACTATTTGATATTACATTCTATTAAATTGTTTCTTAAAATGGTTAATATGAAAATTTATTTTCTAGGTATTTATATTTAAAAAATTCTAACTTAATATTTTAGGAAATAAACAATACTGAAGCATGACACTAAATAATAATGTAGTTTCAAGAGTTTAACCCCTTAACTAAACCATTTGGTAAACCAAAGGAAACATTTTTCCCTTGCTCAGGGAATACTCAAATCATACTGTTTTATTATTTTGAAGTAACATACTTTTCAAAGTAAGTTGAATTGAGAAGTGGAAAAATCATAAAATGATTACATTTAATTGCATTACTTTTCTGAGTGAATGATATTAATGAACAAGCAAACATTGATAAAATTACATGTTTAAGCAAATAGTTCTCTTGTTGAATATATTTTAGAAATGATGACAGAATGGAAAATATGAATTTAGAGATTTGGCTTTGAAAAGACTGTAGAAACAAAATTCTAGAAGAATTGCTTGAAGATCTACTTCAAGTTCTCCCTCTAGAGTTAGATATGTAGCTACATCCATAAAACTATTAGTTGTCAAAAGAGAAGATCTTATATACAAAATTCCCTCATCTACCATTGTTTAGCTCTGCCAATCAGTGAACCTATAAGGATGTCACTTCATTGACAGAAGTATACAAAGTAAATATTTGCAAAAAAATTAATAATCATAATCAATGAAAACTTTAATAATAACAAATAATGATTTTCAGAAATACAGTGAAAGAAAATATAATTGTTAAAGTGTGACAGAAGTCAACCATTCAAAATGTTTTCTAAACGGTTCACAACACTTGCATTTTGTGAAGCATTTCTTGTGTGTCAATCATTNATTACTGGATGCTTTTATCTTGTAACTATCGTATTACTATTTGATATTACATTCTATTAAATTGTTTCTTAAAATGGTTAATATGAAAATTTATTGAGCAATTAGGAAGGGTGAAAAGTTTTGAAATAAACAGCTTACAATATCATTATAAAAATATTTATCAATATCATAAATGTAATATATTTATGTAAAAAATTCTTTCTAATGTAAGTACTATAAAAAAATGTTGAACTCAAGCACAGACCCCAGCAGCCTGAGCCCTGAGTATCTCTCTCTCTCTAATGGCGCTACAGCCCTAGTTGACCTCATCAATTTTCTGTCTCCATCCATCTCAGTCTTCTTGAGCTGACTGATTGTCATTGAACAGTTTCACAGACAACTTTTCACTCATCATTTAGTTTACCATTCAAAAAGTCAGTTTCAACATCCCAATGATTAATGTCCCATCCATGCTGAACAGCCAATGCCAGCAAAACCTTAATTCTAGAGTTTACAACAGGGGAAAAAGTTTCATCATAGTCAATACCATACAACTGAGTCAATCCCTTGGCTACTAATCCAGCCTTATATCTAATAACATGATCATTGCAGTTTTACTTCTTCACAAAAATGTAAAAATTTACATTTAACTGCTGACTTATTAGATGGCAAATCAACTAAAATCCAAGCATCATTCACCATTGAAGAATCATATTCTGATTTCATTGCTTCCTGCCACTTTATGTTTTCTGAGGATGAAAGTGCCTCTGACTCAGTATGAAGTACATCAGAGGAAATTACACTGAACAGATAAAAATCAGAGAAGTCCTTGGGATGCCTCTCTCGTAAAGGATACCTCCTCTCCTGTTCATTCTCTGGATTCTCCATCACTCCCTCCTCAGGAACATGCTCAACAGACTCTGCCTCAGATGGATGATCCTGCTGCTCCTCACTGCTCTCTTCCATTTCCCCATTAAATAATGGAAGCTGTACCTCTTCTGGAACCTGCTGAAGATTCTTTTCTCCTCCTCCATCTGGATAGGTTGCAAACTTATCTTCAATGAAGACAACATCACGTGCATTGGTCAACTTACTAGGATTGTTGAAATCCAGCAGCCTACACCCATGTTCTTCTTCACTGTACCCAACAAAGATCATCTTCTTTGCCTATGGGTCCAATTTCTTTTGTAATTCTTTAGGTACATGCACATAAGCCTCACACCCAAACACATGAAAGTGACTAAGATCCACCTTCTTCCCAGACCATATCTCCTCTGGGGTCTTGCCTGGGATCGCCTTACTTGGAGGTCTATCTTTCAAATAAATAACTGTATTTACAGCCTCTGCCCAAAATCTCCTGTTCAGTCCAGCACATTGCAAGAGGGTGCGAGCTTTCTCTATAATTGTCCTATTTGAATGTTCAGCAATGCCATTTTCCTCAGGCATGTATGGTACTGTACTTTGATGTTTAATTCCACACTGCCATAAATACTGCGTGAACTCTTTACTGCAGTATGCAGTACCATTATCTGTCCACAAGTAGACAATAAGTTTCCCTATTTCATTTTCCATAGCTAATTTAAACTGCTGAAATCTAGAGAAAGTCTCACTTTTCTTCAGAAAATAACCATAAGTTTTTCTTGAAAAATCATCAATGAAGGTCAAAAGATACTTTGCACCTCCATATGACTCTTCCTGCAATGGCCCACAAATATCAGAA
Source organism: Ladona fulva (assembly GCA_000376725.2). Taxonomy (NCBI): domain Eukaryota; kingdom Metazoa; phylum Arthropoda; class Insecta; order Odonata; family Libellulidae; genus Ladona; species Ladona fulva. The sequence goes on from KZ309580.1 coordinate 30,337, forward strand.
TGAACAATCTATAGCTTCCTTACTCCTCTAGGTCCATTTCTCTTGAAAGGAGTTTTAGAGAATATTCCCTCAATACATGGAATACAAGGAGTTTCACGGTCATCATCTGAAAAATCAACTCCAGTCGCCTGACCCAACTTAAATGTGGTCATGCTTGGATTATTCAAATGACCCAATCCTCTATGCTACAAATCTCTGGATTTAGTTCCAGTCCCAGTCACAAGATTTGCAGTTTGATGCACATCAATGGGTTCCCTGAAAGTCCTTTCTCATCTGGATCATCATGTCTGACGTACTTCACATCTGACCTGTAGATTCCTCCTACATCAGCTGCCGCTGCAACCTCTTCACTATGGACTTGAAAGTTTTCATTGTAAAATATCTTACATTTACTGTCACTGAAAACTATACTAAGGCCACTTTCCACCATCTTACTAACAGTAAGTATGTTCGTCGCTAACCCTGGCACATAAACAACATCTGATAATTTATTTATATCACTAGCTGTACATAGTTTTATTCTTACATTGCCACAACCATCACTGCAAATAGTCTCGTTATTTGACATTCTGACATTAAATCATTCCCCTCATCCGAAAAACCTCTCAGCCACTCTTTCCACAAAGTCATGTGAGCAGAAGCCCCACTGTCAACATACCAGTCTCCTGGATTAACTCTCATGGCAAGCGCCAAAAGAACAAACAATTGTTTCGCGCTTACTGCCATTGTTCATCTTCTTCTGACAATCTGACGCTTTGTGCCCTGGCTGATTACATTGTGAACATTTGAAGGAAAATTCTCTCTTCCTACTCTTCACATGTTTATGGCTAGATTTGCCTTTCGAGAGTAATGCAGATTCATCTGAATCTCTCAAATCAAACTTTTTCCTGCCCCATTCCTGCAGTAATTTACCTTTAACTACCTCAGTTGTGGTTTCTTGTCCAGAGTTATCCAGAGACATTATCATCATCATAATTGGGGGTTAGGCCACTCTAGAGTATGGAAGCTAGCCAATCATCTGTCACTTTGGCATCTATATCCCCAAGCTGCTGCAACAACCTCATTACCTTTGCGATGTACTCTTCCATGCTTCTAAAGTTTTTAAGCCTGCACTGCCACAACGGTCTTTGCAAGCTCATCCTTCTTCCCCCATCCTTTGTCCTTGTAGGCCTTCCGAAGATTCTACCATGCTTCCCTCATATTTGCAGCATTTCTCATGGGCATAGCAACCTGTTTTGTCAAATTAACATATTATCGCCTTCGCATTCTGGTCCTTCTTTGCATCTGTGGGCCTTGATGTGCCATCTTCCATCAGGTCAGGTTCAATGCATTCCCAGAGATCTTGATGTTCCAAGAGATTACTAACTTGGAATTTTCAATCCTAGTAGTAGTATTGTTAAAAGTGCTTCGACAGCTCAGGTCATTTCGCACGTGGGCCCCCACCGGGAATCGAACCCGGGACCGCTTTCACTGAAGTCGAACGCGTTGCCCACTTGGCTATCCGGGAGCCCATTTTCAATCCTGGTAATCTTGCATGCTGCTCATCTTTTGGATGACCCCCATGATGGAATTACCTCCAACACTTCTACCAGAATCATCTGCCATTGTACCTATTCTCAAAAGGACTAAAATTGAACATGTGGTGGCACTAACAAAGAACTAAGTTACACAAGGAAATGGGTTAGATGACTTGGCACGATAAAGTCGTGCATCTCGGAAAATTCCCAAGGAGAAACGGACATGAAAAAAGTCTGACGGAACCGGGACTCGAACCCGGGTCTCCCAATTGCCGGTCGGTTGCTCTATCCATTGAGCTATCCCGCCAGAACATTTCTCCATGTCTCCTAACACCACTTTGTATGGTCGGTGCCTCGAAGAGGCCTTGGTTGTGAACGATGCCGCTTAGTCGGACGAACTCACGCGCCCAATACCTATAAAGTCTCCCAAACGGCATGGAGAAATGTTCTGGCGGGATAGCTCAATGGATAGAGCAACCGACCGGCAATTGGGAGACCCGGGTTCGAGTCCCGGTTCCGTCAGACTTTTTTCATGTCCGTTTCTCCTTGGGTAAGTTACACAAATTACAATTCTTGATAATGCGTGAAATATTCTATTATTTCAATTCACAAGAATTAAAGATGCAATAATGCTTGTTAAAACAATCCAGGGCCCATAACCTGTTGGGATGTTCTTGGATTTTACTTAAAACATGAATGCAACACATTCAGAGGCCATACTTTACTCTAGAACAAGAACACAACCTGAAAGCCGGAAGGATTCAGAGAGAATGGGAGCATAAAAAGTAAACTTCCCATCATGCAGTGGGTCACAATAAAATGGAAAGCAAAACTCACACTTTTTAATACATGTTTTAGATCAGCATTCCCAAAATTAGAAATTCTTTTATTAAAAAATTAGTCTGTTTAAAGTTCCACCAATATATTCACATATTGCACAATTGAATTTAATTGAAAATATAACAGATATGCCAGAACCTACCAATCTCAGACCTAACTCCATATCAGTATCTGTCAGTCATAATCAGCATTAGTCCATCCATACCAGTAGCACAATCTGCTTGATACAGCAAAGTAAGACGACAAATGCTATGGAGAGAGAACATAAATAGTTAACAATAGTTTAAAAATTGACACAATTGTGGATGAAAAACTTAAATAACTTATCATTAATACCATCAATCTAATTTTATATATTATTCATTTTAAAGGATAACCTTTTAAAAAGCTCCTTTGTGAGCTAAACAGATGGTAGGCAGTGTACTGTTTTCACTTATGACTAATTTTGATCTTTTCAATATAATTTCCCCAATATTTAGATAAATGATCAAATTGAAAGTCCAAACAAGTCCTAATCAATGCAAAATGCATACAAAAAGATTCTCATACATTCTGGGAAAAAAAAATTCAAGCCATTTTGGCCAAAATTGTAATTAGTTATTAGATCCAACCAGTTTATGTACAAAGCCTTGATCAAGAGTTCAATATTTATATTATATCTACAATATTTATATATGATGTAGACAAAAAAAATATGCATAATATAATGTCAATTAGAGTTTAAGTAAAAAATGCAGAAATATGTTAACACAAACATTATATCTTAAGTATACACAGAAATTAAACAATAAAAATTCAACAAACAAAATAATTTGAATCAGTGATAACAAATACTTAAGACAACAGTAATCCATGATAAAGTTTCTTACACTAATTAAGGCTGGAGTATACCACTCAGTTAACAGAGAAATTGGGTAAATAAATAGAGCCAAACTTAAACACTCGTAGGGAGTTTACCTATCTTTTCTCACATATGTAAAAACAATTTAGCAAATTATATCCATTACATTTCCCTAGGAATCTTATCTGCAAGGACTAAGAATCATCTCCACCAATATTCAAACAATTCTGACTTAACATCTGGTTTCTTGCACTGATTCTGGCTAGTGAATATCACTCACTTAATGAAAGTTAACTGGGAAATTGAGTAACTGAATTAGAACCCAACTTAAAAACTCATTGGGAGTTTAACTATTTTTTCTCGAATCATACTTAATTAATTGAAATTTAGTTAAGTAAATCCAATAGGTTTCTCTGGGATTCTTATCTGCAAGGACAAAGAATCATCTCCACCGATATTCAAACAATTCCGACTTAACATCTGGTCAAGGAACTGAGACACTGTTACACTAATCTCTTCTTTGAGAAAGAATTGCACCAATTCATTTCTATTGCCAGCTTAAGTATAAAGTTATAAACTTAAATTTTATTCAGTCTAAATTCCTAAATCCATAATTAGATATAGAAGTAAAAAGCCTTACTTATCTAAGCAAAGAATGTTAAATATGTAAGGACACCGAAAGCTGGGGGTCCGCGGAGGTGAGGACAGGGAACGCCGAAAGACACCAAAAGTTACCGATTGTTCCGTAAGAGCATCCTCGTGCTCGCGCATCACCGTACTGCCGATGAACCCCACTCCAATTCTCTATAGCCTATATCAACTCTCCGCTCTTTCCCCCACGGAGTGAAGGATCACCGCGAGATCAACGATTCTCACGATGTAGAGTACACCCTCCCTGTCCTCCAGAGAAAAGGGGAGGTATACATCCACGTGTGAGGAATGTGTCCACGTTGTAAAAGTGGTAAAAGTGTGGGACTACTGCAAGGTACGCTATTCGCACGGGTGGTGAAAAGTGCACACCCCCCCTCACGCTTCCGTGGAGGAACGGGAGCCCATTTCCTTACAAATATCTTTTAAACATAAGCTAGTAAAACATAATCCCTCTTCTCTAACTAAAAACTTAACTCATTACCAGTGTCAAATTCACTACTCATTCATGATTGCTTTTTCAAAAATAACTGAAAGGTTAGCTACATCCTAATTGGGAACAAAGGCTACATAGAGGGAGAAAGCCCACTTATCCCAAAATGAACAACCCAGTGTACTAACACAAGGATCTAAGCCATTACAAAAATATCACATGATGTTTCCCTTATATCTTTTTAAACCGACTACAAGCATAAGGCCTATGACCCTAGGTAGTTCTTGCAAACTGAAATCAAAATCATCTACGAAATATGTATCAACTAATCGATTACAAAGTAATTTATGTAGTTTGAGTAGCAGACTTCCGAGTGCTATTCTGCTCATTCAAATTTGCATATTTTAAATCTTTCACTGCCTACGAAACAAAGAAAGCAACTCTATTCAGTAGCTCATTTGTAGAGGAAAGAGCTCAGATTGTGAGCAGAGCATCTTACATTGTGAGAATGGGATAGGTGAATATTTAAATTCGGAAGCAGCAATTAAGCAATGGAAGGCTCAGAAGTTGCATCAGAAATTCTTATTCTCACCAAATATTCTTATTCTCACCAAATAAAAAAAATGTTAGATTGGAAATTATATGTTCTAAAATCCTCTATCGAGTAATTAGATAATTTACAAGTAAAATTGGCCTATAAAAAATGCACCTCAAGATAACAGTACTTTTTACATTAGACACCTAGCTCTACAAGGAACTTGTTCTATTTAGTTCCCTTCCCATCCCTAGACCTTCCTCTAATTTCATTTGATTCACTGAATATTAGTCCTTCAGATCATTATTACTACATTTATCATCAGCATTGGATTGCCAGCCATATATCAGAAAATCACGGAATCACAGTTTTAATCCTATTTTCCCAAAGCAAGAAAAATGAATATCAACTGACAGGTTTAAGGGTATGCATAGGACACAATTGCTATTTCTCAATGTTAACATGACATTGGACTAAAAGTATCTGATACTATTCTATGTTAGAATGCAATCTATAGCGCTTATGGTTGATGGCTGGAGAACTTTTATGCATTATTAGTTTCTTGCACTGATTCTCGCTAGTGAATATCATTCAGTTAAGGAAAGTTAACAGGGAAATTGAGTAACTGATTTAGAAGGGCAGTAAAGTTGTAATCTAAAATACCTAATTCTTTTCCTTGAAAGTCTATAATTATCAATAGGATCTATCAAAATCTATTGAAATCTTAACACTAGAAAAATGACTTTAGTCCTAGCATTATCTAATATGTTTTATGAATCTTGCAAAGCTAAGGGAAGGACAATGACCCATATTCAAATAGGGGAAATGAAATTAACTTCTAGGTTATGACGAAGAAAGCATTGAATTTCCATTTATACCTTCCACACACTCATTCATCACCACATTTAACCTAACCCATTCCATCCCTCAACCATACCCCACCATACATTCATACTTTTATGAGTGGCCACTCCAAAAATACGTGCTCTCAATCACACACAAGAAGGTAATTTGGAAATTCAATGCTTTCATTGACACTCTTCAATGAAATATGTTTCAAATTGAAAAGCTGTCTTTGCTACTGATTCTCCTTTTCTCTATGCACAACTGAGTATTTTTGCAATGATTCATGAGGTAAATGGAATTGGCCCTACACATTAATTTCAAATTATTCGTGAGAATCCAAAAATTTTAAGAATATTTTACTTAGGTGGTTTTACAGCGGCTCAATACATACTTTTTTTTGTGGTACTTCCAGAAAGAATTTCGGACCGAATGAATGAATTTATTGATTAGGTAAACCTAGATATTTTGCAAACAATACCATTGCTTTTATGCTACTTTGACATTCTTAATGATTAAAGAGGCGCCCCTTTAAACATCTGCATACATTGTTGCAACAATAAAATTTATGACGAGGGACAAGAGGTTGGATGAACCTCAGATTTAGAGATGATAATTTACTTAGAGCTACTCCCTAGCATTTTTCAAATGATTGACAAAAAGTTAAATCATTACTGTAGAAGGGTTTGAAGTTTTTATGAATGTGATCAGAGTCGATTTCTGGTTCCATAGGCAGTACTCATTTATAACTATACGTCACGATCTATGAATTGCTTTAGTACTAANGACAGGGGATGTAAAGATTTTACTTTTTTGTCAATAATTTGGAAAAAGTATGCTTATTTTGCTATTGACTTGGTATCATGGTATCATGATTCTAGGACTTCGTAGGACATTGAAAATCAAGAAACATTTTGTATACTCTGCATATCATTTCCTTGTGTGAAAATTTTGAAGTAAAACCGATAATTCGTTCTATATCGGAGAATACTTATTGATGTGATATGATTGAAATGGTAATGAAATAGAATTTACCTGATGCTAGGACATGGCACTTTACTTAAAATACGCAACGAGAAAATATTTGACAATTTTTAAGTATTATAAGTTTCTAAACTAATTCTGGTTGGTAGATAACACCTACTTATTGAAAATTAGTAACTGAAATATAACCCCACTTAAAAACTCATTGGGAGTTTAACTATTTTTTCTCAAATCATACTTAATTAAATGATATTTAGTTAATTAAATCCAATAGGTTTCTCTGGGATTCTTATGTGCAAGAACAAAGAAACGTCTACGGCAACATTCAAACAAAAGTGACCTAACAAACGGTGAAGGATTACTAACTGAGATGGTATTACACTAATCTCTTCTATGAGAAATAATTGCACCAAATCATTTCTATTACCAGCTTAAGTATAAAGTTATTATCTTAAATTTCATTTGGTCTAAATTCCCTAATCCATAATTAGATACAGAAGTAAGAAACCTTACTTATGTAAGCAAAGGATTGTGAATTGTTCTTAAACGTTTAGCTAGTAAAACCTAATCCCTCTTCTCAAATTAAAAAATTTACTCATTACGAGCGTGAAATTCACTTTTCATTCATGATTGCTTTTTCGTAAATAACTGAAAGGTTAACTACATCCTAATTGGGAACAAAGTCTACATTGAGGGAGAAAGCCCACTTATCCCATAATAAAAGGCCCAGTGTACTAAAATTGGGATCTAAGGCATTTTCAAAAAATCATGTTATGTTTCTCATTCATTTTTAAACCGAATATAAGCATAAGGCCCCATGTAGTTATTGCAATCTAAAATTCCAAAGGTGAATTAAGCAATGGTAGGCTACTTGGGCCGAGGAAACCTATGAATTTTTCTGTTGAAAATCCCTTAATTTTCCCAACTACATGGTTGCATCAGAAATTGTAATTCTCAGCAAATGAAAATAATAGTTGATAAGTAATTATATGTTCCCTATCCCCTCTACATTATCCCCTCTATAGAGCTATTAGCTAACTCACAAATTAAATCGGCCTACAAAATACAATGCAACTCAAGCTTACTGTGCTTTAAGAGTATACATTAGATTCCTAGATCTACAAGGAACTAGTTCTTCTTATATACCTTCCCTTGTGTAATCCTTCCTCTAATTTTCTTTTCATTCACCATGAATGAGTCCTACAGTTGATTATTCCTGAAATTATAACTTTAGCATTGCATTGTTATGCTTTTATCAGAAAATAAACGAATCATGGTTTCATTCCTCGTTTCACAAAACAACAAAATTCAAAATGATTTGACACTTTAAAGGAAATGCAGTCGACCTGATTGTAATTCCTGTATGTTAGGATGGAAAGCGACATGACATTGGACTAAGAAATCTAATGCTATTCTATGTTGGAAGGCAATCTATAAAGCTTATGTTTGATGGCTGGAAAAAATCTCTGAAAGGGAAACTTATGTTACGCAAAAGAATTCTGTCTGGGGTTGTGGACCTGAATATTAAAGAAACTGACTCCTAACTATTGTTAAGTTACTCAAGGTTTCCCTAGCACAGCTTGAAGGTATGGAAAAATCTTCCTTTGAATTGAAGGGTTACATCAGAAAGAAAGGGCAGTATAGTTGTAATTTTAAATACCTAATTCTTTTCCTTGAAAGTCTATAATTATCAATAGGATCTATCAAAATCTTGAAGATTTCATCTCAGTGTTATTTTGATATTATGTAATTGACTCTAGAAAAATGACTTTAGTCCTAGTATTATCTAATATGTTTTATGAATCTTGCAAAGCTATAGGAAGGTCAATGACCCATATTCAAATAGGGGAAATGAAATTAACTGCTAGGTTATGACGAAGAAAGCATTGAATTTCCATTTATACCTTCCACACACTCATTCATCACCACATTTAACCCCACCCATTCCATCCCTCAGCCATACCCCACTATACATTCATACTTTTATGAGTGGCCACTCCAAAAATACATGCTCTCAATCACACACAAGAAGGTAATTTGGAAATCCAATGCTTTCATTGACACAATTCAATGAAATATGATTCAAATTGAAAATATAAATGCGCCACTGAGTATTTTTGCAATGATTCATGGGGTAAATGGAATTGGCCCTACACATTAATTCCAAATTAAACGCGAGAATCCAAAAAATTTAACAATATTATACTTAGGAGGTTTTACAGCGGCTCATTACATACTTTTTTTGTGGTATTTGCAGAAAGAATGTCAGACCAAATGAATGATTTTATTGATTAGGTAAAATCAAATAAGTCAATTTTAACCTGAGAGATAAAAAAAGCTAATAGGAAGATTGTTACCCTATACCTTCAAGCTTTAGCAGTATGAATTATTCCTTTAGGTTCTTACGGAAGCACTCGGAAGTTTTCCCTTGTTGATGACTCCCTGAATGTTAGGAATCTACCCACAAAACAAATTTCTTTTTCCCACATTCTTAAATGAATGTACCTGCCACATTCTAAAGGTAGCCTAGTAAACATTATACTAAGGGTACTGAGTGGCACCACAAAGATAACTTATCTTTTCCTTAAAATCGATGTAAAAACTTAATATCTGCCTATCATAAACTAAACACTATCATATATTTCTATCTCTTTCAAACAATACCATTACTTTCATGCTACTTTGACAATCTTAATGATTAAAGAGGCGTCCCTTTAAACATCTGCATATATTGTTGCAATAATAAAATTTATGACGAGGGACAAGAAGTTGGATGAACCTCAGAATTAGAGATCATAATTTACCTAGAGCTAATCCCTAGCATTTTTCAAATGATCGAAAAAAAATTAAATTATTTCCATGGAAGGGTTTGAAGCTTTTATGAATGTGATCAGAGTCTATTTCTGGTTCCATAGGCAGTACTCATTTATAACTATACGTCACGATCTGTGAATTTCTTTAGTACTAAGGTGTTGAGATTTCAGTTTCACAGTTACGCATCGCAGGATTGCTATAAGTTTGCTAATTCTCATTGGTCAATTAAGAAAATGTCCAAGCAAAATACGACAATCACAGCAGCAATAGTTGTTGAATTGTAGTAGGGACTTGAGGAAATAATACGTTTGGCTATTTCACTATTAAGTCTCTTAGAAAACAAAAGTGTGTTACTACCTATAATTGATCCCTACTATCATTTAATTCCAAACTACCCTTTATAGGCATTACAAGAAGCTGTACTTTAACAGGCAATCATGATTGAGAAGTGAAAATCATCTTATTTTATAAATTAACAAAAGAAATTTATAAGGACAATAATTTTTTTAATGAGATTGAAATCGCCTTACTTTAACTTATGTTCGCAGGCAATATGAGGTAAATCATTGAAGTTTATTTAACACTCTCATTAGCACATATACCCTAATAGACTACTACAATTTAATGAAGGAGGGATACGACTCGTATGCAATCACATATCTCTAGCAAAAACAAATTAAATGGGAGAATGGTGCAAATTTTTTCCCATGAAAAGACTACTATTTCTATTATCGAAAGTTAGACAAGAAGGTGGTCTTAACAACGTTCTCTTTCAAATAAAATCCCAGAGAAATTTAGTTAAGTAATTTTTAGAGAATGTTGCTATTATAACTGAAAGCAAAATAATGCTGGAAGGATACCAAAGGGGATTGATCGCTAAAAGATTGATATCAGGTATACGCAAACTCGGGATGTTAACATCGTGCAAGCATTATTTCAAATTTTTCCTCTAATTACATAATTCCTAACAGGTTATAGACAAAATGTAACTTCAAACTAAGCATCCCCTACCACATGGACTCAAAGAGGATATCATAATCAATATGAGCGCATTTAAATTTCTACCACTTTACATGTAAAGCTGTTATATGCACAGAAGGTGCTGCAGCAATAGGGTATAGCACAAAATAACATGAGAAAAAATTTGGAGAATCAAATACAAATATGCCTAATTCATAAATTTCAATTTAAAAAATTAGCAAATCAATGCAGAATCAATAAAATATTATATAGGAATACAAAGACAAGATGATAGAAAAACTAGACATTTATAAATGTTACACCCAAAACATTCTGTAGCTAAAACAGTAAGCATTATATAAAAACAGTTTTGCATGTGACAGGGGATGTAAAGATTTTACTTTTTTGTCAATAATTTGGAAAAAGTATGCTTATTTTGCTATTGACTTGGTATCATGGTATCATGATTCTAGGACTTCGTAGGACATTGAAAATCAAGAAACATTTTGTATACTCTGCATATCATTTCCTTGTGTGAAAATTTTGAAGTAAAACCGATAATTCGTTCTATATCGGAGAATACTTATTGATGTGATATGATTGAAATGGTAATGAAATAGAATTTACCTGATGCTAGGACATGGCACTTTACTTAAAATACGCAACGAGAAAATATTTGACAATTTTTAAGTATTATAAGTTTCTAAACTAATTCTGGTTGGTAGATAACACCTACTTATTGAAAATTAGTAACTGAAATATAACCCCACTTAAAAACTCATTGGGAGTTTAACTATTTTTTCTCAAATCATACTTAATTAAATGATATTTAGTTAATTAAATCCAATAGGTTTCTCTGGGATTCTTATGTGCAAGAACAAAGAAACGTCTACGGCAACATTCAAACAAAAGTGACCTAACAAACGGTGAAGGATTACTAACTGANATGAGTGGCCACTCCAAAAATACATGCTCTCAATCACACACAAGAAGGTAATTTGGAAATCCAATGCTTTCAATGACACTCTTCAATGAAATATGTTTCAAATTGAAAAGCTGTCTTTGCTACTGATTCTCCTTTTCTCTATGCACAACTGAGTATTTTTGCAATGATTCATGAGGTAAATGGAATTGGCCCTACACATTAATTTCAAATTATTCGTGAGAATCCAAAAATTTTAAGAATATTTTACTTAGGTGGTTTTACAGCGGCTCAATACATACTTTTTTTTGTGGTACTTCCAGAAAGAATTTCGGACCGAATGAATGAATTTATTGATTAGGTAAACCTAGATATTTTGCAAACAATACCATTGCTTTTATGCTACTTTGACATTCTTAATGATTAAAGAGGCGCCCCTTTAAACATCTGCATACATTGTTGCAACAATAAAATTTATGACGAGGGACAAGAGGTTGGATGAACCTCAGATTAAGAGATGATAATTTACTTAGAGCTACTCCCTAGCATTTTTCAAATGATTGACAAAAAGTTAAATCATTACTGTAGAAGGGTTTGAAGTTTTTATGAATGTGATCAGAGTCGATTTCTGGTTCCATAGGCAGTACTCATTTATAACTATACGTCACGATCTATGAATTGCTTAAGTACTAAGGTGACAAGATTTGAGTTTCACAGTTAACACATTGCTGGATTGCTGTAAGTTTGCTAATTCTCATTGGTCACTTAAGAAAATGTCCAAGCAAAATATGACAATCACAGCAGCAATGGTTGTTGAATTGTAGTAGGGACTTGGGGAAATAATACGTTTAGCTATTTCACTATTAAGTCTCTTAGAAAACAAAAGTGTGTTACTACCTATAATTTATCCCTATTATTTTTTAATTCCAAACTACCCTTTATAGGCATTACAAGAAGCTGCACTTAAACAGGCAATCATGATTGAGAAGTGAAAATCATCTTATTTTATAAATTATCCGAAAAAATTTTTAAGGACAATAATTTTTTAAATGTGATTCAAAGGGCCTTACTTTACCTTATGTTTGCTGGCAGTATGAGGTAAATCATTGAAGTTTCTTTTACACTCTCATTAGCACATATTCCATAATTGACCACTACATTTTAATGAAGGAGGGATAGGACTCGTATGCAATCACATATCTCTAGCAAAAACAAATTAAATGGGAGAATGGTGCAAATTATTTCCCATGAAAAGATTACTACTTCTATTATTGAAAGTTAGACAAGATGCTGATCTTAACAACGTTCTCTTGCAAATAACGTCCCAGAGAAATTTAGTTAAGTAATTTTTAGAGAATGTTGCTATTATAGCTGGTAGCAAAATAAACATGTAAGAATACCAAAGGGGATTGCTTGCTAAAAGATAGAAGTCAGGTATATGCTAACGCGGGATGTTCACATCGTGCAAGTATCATTTCAAATTTTGCCTCTAATTTCATAATTCCTTACAGGTTATAGACAAAACTTAACTTCAGACTAAGCATCCCCTACCACATGCACTCAAAGAGGATATCATCATCAATATGAGCGTATTTTAATTTCTACCACTTTACATGTAAAACTGTTAGATACACAGAAGTTGCTGCATGAATAGGGTATAGCACAAAATAACATGAGAAAAAAATGTGGAGAATCAAATACAAATATGCCTAATTCATAAATTTCAATTTAAAAAATTAGCAAAACAATGCAGAAACAATAAAATAATATAGGAATAAAAAGAGAAAACAACAGAAAAACTAGACATTTATAAATGTTACAACCAAACATTCTGTAAATAAAACAGCACTATATAAAAACAATTTTGCATGTGACAGGGGATGTAAAGATTTTACTTTTTTATCAATAACTTGAAAAAATCACGCTTATTTTGCTTTTGATTTTGTATCATGATATCACGATTCTAGGACTTCGTAGGATATTGAAAATCAAGAAATATTGTGTATACTCTGCATATCATTTCCTTGTGTGAAAATTTTGAAGTAAAACCGATAATTCGTTCTATATCGGTGAAAACTTATTGATGTGATGTGATTCAAATGGTAATGAAATAATATTTACCCATTGCTAGGACATGGCACTATACTTAAAATACGCAACGAGAAAATATTTAGACAATTTTTAAGTATTATAAGTTTCTTAAACTAATTCTGGCTGGTAGATAACACCTACTTATTGAAAATTAGTAACT
>KZ309580.1:49316-61322 GCA_000376725.2 Ladona fulva
GGAAGCACTCTGAAGTTTTTCCCTTGTTGATGACTCCCTGAGTGATAGGAATCTACTCGCAAAACAAAGTTCTTTTTCCCACATTCTTAAATGAATGTACCTGCCACATTCTAAAGGTAGCCTAGTAAACATTATACTAAGGGTACTGAGTGACACCACAAAGATAACTTATCTTTTTCTTAATATTGATGTAGAAACGTAACCTCTGCCTATCATATACTAAACATTATCATATATTTCTATGCCTCAACTTCCTTATTTTATAGACCAAGATAGTTTGCAAACAATACCACTGCTTTTATGCTACTTTGACATTCTTAATGATTAAAGAGGCGCCCCTTTAAACATCTGCAAACATTGTTGCAATAATAAAATTATGACGAGGGACCAGAGGTTGGATGAACCTCAGATTTAGAGATGATAATTTACTTAGAGCTATTCCCTAGCATTTTTCAAATGATCGAAAAAAAATTAAATTATTTCCAAGGAAGGGTTTGAAGCTTTTATGAATGTGATCAGAGTCTATTTCTGGTTCCATAGGCAGTACTCATTTATAACTATACGTCACGATCTGTGAATTTCTTTAGTACTAAGGTGTTGAGATTTCAGTTTCACAGTTATGCATCGCAGGATTGCTATAAGTTTGCTAATTCTCATTGGTCAATTAAGAAAATGTCCAAGCAAAATACGACAATCACAGCAGCAATAGTTGTTGAATTGTAGTAGGGACTTGAGGAAATAATACGTTTGGCTATTTCACTATTAAGTCTCTTAGAAAACAAAAGTGTGTTACTACCTATAATTGATCCCTACTATTATTTAATTCCAAACTACCCTTTATAGGCATTACAAGAAGCTGTACTTTAACAGGCAATCATGATTGAGAAGTGAAAATCATCTTATTTTATAAATTAACAAAAGAAATTTATAAGGACAATAATTTTTTTAATGAGATTGAAATCGCCTTACTTTAACTTATGTTCGCAGGCAATATGAGGTAAATCATTGAAGTTTATTTAACACTCTCATTAGCACATATACCCTAATAGACTACTACAATTTAATGAAGGAGGGATACGACTCGTATGCAATCACATATCTCTAGCAAAAACAAATTAAATGGGAGAATGGTGCAAATTTTTTCCCATGAAGAGACTACTATTTCTATTATCGAAAGTTAGACAAGAAGGTGGTCTTAACAACGTTCTCTTTCAAATAAAATCCCAGAGAAATTTAGTTAAGTAATTTTTAGAGAATGTTGCTATTATAACTGAAAGCAAAATAATGCTGGAAGGATACCAAAGGGGATTGATCGCTAAAAGATTGATATCAGGTATACGCAAACTCGGGATGTTAACATCATGCAAGCATTATTTCAAATTTTTCCTCTAATTACATAATTCCTAACAGGTTATAGACAAAATGTAACTTCAAACTAAGCATCCCCTACCACATGGACTCAAAGAGGATATCATAATCAATATGAGCGCATTTAAATTTCTACCACTTTACATATAAAGCTGTTATATGCACAGAAGGTGCTGCAGCAGCAATAGGGTATAGCACAAAATAACGTGAGTAGTCAATATAGCAGAACAAATACAAAAATACTTAGTTCATGAATTTCAATTTAGAAACCAGCAAAACATTGCAGAAAGAATGAAAAAGAAAAAATAATATAAAAGGAGGAAATCAATATGTGACATGTATCATCAAAACAATCAAAAGTTAAGACAGTGAGCATTACATGTTGCGAAAATAATTTTACATTTGGTAGGGAATGTAATTTTTTTTCTAGCTTTTAATTTTATGGTGTAGAAATTGTGAGAATTGGTTCTATATTTTTGGTGTTATGAAATGAGGTTTCATGTTACTTAACTTCAAACTAAGCATCCCCTACCACATGCACTCAAAGAGGATATCATCATCAATATGAGCGCATTTTATTTGCTACCACTTTACATGTAAAGCTGTGATATGCACAGAAGGTGCTGCATGAATAGGGTAGGAATATGGTTTCAGTATTTACATTTTTCAGTTTCTCTAGGAATTCTCAAAATACTGATTTTTATAAAGCATTCCGTACCACATGCATTATAATAACTATCAGTGATTGGATGAACAGATATGGACATTGAAGTAGCAGTAAGCATTGTATAATTTTTAACACAACCTTATGCACTATTTATTTAATATCTTAATGGAGAGATTCGTGGAATAACTAAAAATTAACAGAATATACTTTATATTATAGAATAAAGTGAATTAATACTTTTTACTTAACATACCGTTTGCAGAGGTTTTCATTTGATATCCTTTCTGGTAGCCACAATTATGTTCTGCAACACCTGAATGGGCAGAAAATAAAACAAATTTGTTATTGCTGAACAGATAAACAGTGATATTCATTGAAGCTAAGAACTGAGAACGCAGATAGTTACTTTTATTCCTTCTCCTGCAAGCTAACAAAGACAGTCAAATGGTTGATTAGGTTAGGTATCAGTAAGAAAGGTCAACCAGTTGTGATCTTATGTTTGAGTTGGAAGAGATGGAAATTGAAAATCTACAACAATTTAATGTATTTGTGACCGGTAGATGACTGTATAGTTGCTGGATAGAAGTCGAATGCATTAACGCATAATTAAACGCATGAAGAACTATTATGTCAACGTTAACTATTTAATCGGTATTAACAAAACTTACATATTTTTATCTTTAAGCCTTGAAAATTGGTTTCAAAATGCTTTCATCATATACCATTGATTCTCCAATAAATTTGAAGCGAATTCTTGTAAGATTACAGTAACATATCAATGATCGGAATTGAAAAACACGTCGATCAGGCACGTTGAATCTCAATGGAAAATTAACTCTGAAACTATTTTGACTCTATGTGACTTACTCATGCCCTATTTTTCATAAGTGTTACACCGAAAAGAATACAAGGAAAAGAATTGTAGCAGAATTCTCAAGAATTTACTAGCGAGATTTCGTTGAAAATAATGCATTTTTTGAAAATCATATAAACACACATATTTAACTTGTTCCCGTTGAAATTTTGTTCGTTTCCGAAAAATCTTCCTTACTCTTCAAATTCCTCATCGCCATTAACGAAATTAAAGCTGTCCTTTAGATTACCGGATTGATTAAAAAACACTCTTGCCTGGCCGTATATAAAGTGGACTTATGTTTTCCCTGCGATTTCTACATTGTACTTTGTATATGCTGGAATCGTCGAAAATTGTTCCCCCTGTGTAAAATCTCTCATCAGTTATTATTAATTCTATACTCGCCTATAATCCCAGTTTATTCTCTACGGGACAATGCACTGAGTCCGAATTCAACAATCGCCGTAGTCGTCAAGTGGGTGCGTTGTATGCTACAGCGAAATTTTACAAGTTTATCGTTTATTTTATTAAAATTCTCGCAATTTAGAATCTATATTATCTATATAACGACTAAAATCAGAAACTATAATCAATTTCCTTTCTGTTGATACTCGTCTCGATTTCGTTGGGCTATTATTTCTATTTTAATTTAAAATATAAAATATATTTACTTTTAATTACTTTTTTGCACTTAAATCTCACTGTGTGTTTTTCAAGGTTCAGTAATCACACCGTCGGCTTACAATTAGATACCCCATATAAAATGCAGGAACAAAATCGGCATCCCTCAATACATGATATCTAAAACTTCGGTGTATCTTCGATTCGAGAATATGAGGGATGTAGAATTGGAGACGCTTTGCTACACAAGTAGTAATTATGTCCACCTACACCAGAAGAGTGTTTTCCAAAGGTAATGTAAGAAAGAAATGAAAGAACAGTTTACGTAACTGGATATGTCGGGCAATTAGTGTCCGATGCACCGCGATGGAACTGTAGTTATTTTTAGTCGCGAAATATAAAGAGGTGGAAGGGGGCTTACTCCACGGCAACAAGTTATAAATATAACTTTAAAAACAATATAATCAAGATACAGTGATGACAATTAAGAATAAGTAGACGTAGACAAAGTGCTCTACATGTCCGAGAAAAACTTGCGATGCTAGAAGGGGCGGTTAAGAGACGGACCTGCGAGTAATTACTTATGTAAGAGGTAATAGTTGTCCGAAGTACCAAAGAATATTCGGCTAGTTCAGTGGGGACTCCTAGTCATCCATAGTCGTTATGTGATGGATAGTTAACACTTGTCCGTGAGACGCACCAAAACAAATAACCTCGCTTTTGCGGGATTTGGTTAAGTAGGTGATTACTATGAAAGATTTTTACTGTATATGCTACCAATTTAACCCCATGCTTACAGAAATGTCGACTAACACCTGAATGGAATATCAATTGGCCTTGAGAAATTTCCTAACTACCCATGAAGACAATGCTTATCTGTTTAAGGAAACATTGACTTGGAACTAAACAGAGAGTTGAGTTTCGAAAAATAAAATAAAGTATTTTTAAAAAGGTACCGGTGTAAATACATAAGAAACGAAAGGGAAAACGCATCGACCCGAAGATCCCAGCTGTCACACCAGTGAAAGTGTTCTGGCGCTTGAAATTCTACGTGGTTTATAAGCAAAATATATGGAGTCATCTTATTGTAACAAAAGAAACTTGGTGAGAGGCTAGAGGATACCTTTATCAGGTCATGATCAGGATTTCCAGAAAATTTCCAGACTAAATTCTTTCGGGAAACAAAAAACTTACATAGTGTCCAGTGTTCTTCCTACCAATTTTATAAATGATATAATTCATATGTAAATATGAGCATTAGATCAAAGGTCGTTTAAGATTTGCCTTGAATTTGGATTAATGCTTGTTTTGAATATTTAGAACGACTTCATGAATTACTGACTTTCAAAACCCTGGATTGGGGATCACTTGAGTACAGAGGATCCGAAATCTGGCATGGATTTTCGAATTTTTTTACGGAGTGATTTAAATGATAAAATTGGGAAATTGTTACTTCAGTCTTAGCGAACGCGATTTTCGAAGCAAGAGGTAAAGTAGATTTCGCAAGAACATTGCGAGAACAGATAAATATTATTGGTCTCTTTTTTCGATTTTACAATGCGCCCAAACCTATCAGTTGAACGGAAACCGAGAGTTCAATTTAGTATAAAAGTACGTCTAGGTGTGCGATCACCGGTTGTAACATTCTAGAGTAATAATTCGTTCTTGGACCAAGTAAACTCCCAGAATTTAATCCGGAAAAGACGATCATTGTAATGCTTCGGACAGAGAGCATGGATTGTAAAAATAATCACTGAACCAACCTAGGATGGGTCTCCGGAAAGTCCTCATCTGCGATGTCCCCCTTGTGAGGTCCAGCACTTTCACTAGCAAAGACGAGACGCCAGCAAGTTCAAAGGTAACCGAAAAGGGAGTGAATTAACTCTCGAGAATCTGGAAAATAAAATTTAATAATTTTATCAGTAATATAATACGCATGTGCTCGTTACGATTGAGAGCGAGCAGTTGCGAGTAATTCTAACAGGAATTTCCATTACAATCACCGTTCACAATACTGATTAAGAATCCCAGAAATTTGACATGATTTTTTATCTCAAATAAACTAATCTAGATTAGCATGAATAATAAATAAGAAACAATTATCACCCAATACATGAAATAGTCTTCAACCCATTTTATCAATTCAATTCACAAACACTGCCATATACTGGCACTGGCGATTCGCGGGTTATGAATTTAAATCTATTTGCAATCAACGTTCAGACACGCAATATTTTCCAAGACGGTTTTCACTACGATTTAACGAATTAACCAAATTTCGTTTCTGCCACTTCCGCGACGTCGAAACCGTTCGAATCTTTTTCTTTATTCGCGTCGACTATTTCAAACAATAACTTTTTGAAAGTATATTATATTCTGTACAAAAGTAAAGACTTTTTCTTATTTAGGCAAACTTTCGTATGAAACTTACTACTAGTCAGTAAGAACGGAGTAAAAAACTCTTTTCGACATAGGTTCTAACAATTTGAAAATATCAGTTCGCCGATCCTTTCTCACGGTAAGAATAACGATTTCTTCGGTTAACCTTCAATGCATCGGTTTCGACCTTAAATAATAAAATAATCGATCCTTACTGAAGTGTTTAAATTTTCATGAAAAAAAGAAGGATATGACATCAAAGTAAACTGACAGGAAATGTTTATAATGCTTCTCTTATTGAGACCATCTTCAGCCGCCATCGAAAATATTGCCTAAAATATATTCTGGTTTCATCCAAGTTAACATACTTTACCGAAAAATATGCAATCGCTAAAACTCATCGCTTCGTAGCATATCATTCGTCAATCAGGCAGTTACTCAAGATTCGGAGTGCAATTCCTACAACTTATAATTTTTTAATCGGACTGAGGCAGATATACCGCTGCATGCTGAGTTGCATTTTAACACAAATCAAATAGATTAACGGTAATTGTTTGATGTTAACTACTCCAATAGCCGATCTATTACAGAATCTAATTTATGATATTAAAAAATACGCCAGCACAGCACACACAGGAAAAAAACAAGAATAAAGCAATATTAAAAATTTCCCTCGAACGCCCTACAAAATTTCGTAACTGACATGATAGTGGTTAAGTGATAAAAATAAAATTCATTAGTTACTTACCGAGAGAATGATATCCTCCGTGTGGAACATCGATTACTTGACGCCAAAAAATATTTTCTTTTTTTTCAAATTAGCGAAAAATCAACAAACAATTGTTGAAAATATATAACGATTTCGTAAACCACAATATTCTTTCCGACTTTACCGGATAACTAATCTGCAGCAATTTAAAATTTCAAATCCTAACGGTTTTTCGAAGGAATTATATACTAGCACGTCCGCCCGCGATGAATTCTTCTAGCAATCTGGGGACTTAACTGTTTTGTTAACAAAACCAAACGGTGTGCGCATTGGGGATGCGCAATGGTGACCGAGGTTTAATTTGCGGTCCACCCCCCTTTCGTAATATTTATCGTAATCATAAAACGATCCTAAATTTCATTTAATTTATTCAAATATGTTTTAATTTAAATGTTAGACGCATTTGAGCAAAGTGACGATTAAAATGCTATTGTTTCCTTTCCGTGTATATTTCGTGATATCCAAGCCGTTAACTATGACTCATATTTCAATAATAGTTTACGAAGTGTAAATGTGTATTAATTAAAGATTTAGAATACAATATAAGGTGTAACAAAACTTTTCTGATTATTATTTAATCTTAAACGTGAATGAACCATGCCAAATGTAAATGAAGACATTATACTGGAAGATTCAGTGTATATCTAGACTTTAGGAATAACTGTCCTAAACATCTAAAATCGGTAACAGAATTGAAATGTAGAGCCAGGAATTTTTACATGCTCATTCAAAAGATAAGGTCTCTCGGCAGGGAATGTTAGTTCGTTTNTTTAATATCATAAATTAGATTCTGTAATAGATCGGCTATTGGAGTAGTTAACATCAAACAATTACCGTTAATCTATTTGATTTGTGTTAAAATGCGAAGACATTATACTGGAAGATTCAGTGTATATCTAGACTTTAGGAATAACTGTCCTAAACATCTAAAATCGGTAACAGAATTGAAATGTAGAGCCAGGAATTTTTACATGCTCATTCAAAAGATAAGGTCTCTCGGCAGGGAATGTTAGTTCGTTTTCAGGAATAAGAAATATCTTTGTACGAACGTCATACGTAAGGATACGTACGAATATGTTGAAGTGGAAATTACCGCTATTCTTACTTTTGCTTGTCCTAGAATGTTACTGCTAATATATCTACCGTTATATATCATAATCATGATAACGATGCAATAGTGAAATTCCAGAATCGAAGAAAATATTCATGTCCTTTTAACTTATATTACGGAAGGTAAATGAAACAGTAATAATGCAATGAGATAATGCCAAAGAGGTCAACAATTATGGTTACAGAAGACTCGTAAATCATTTACATGTTAACTAACTCATTCGTCAGGAATTAAATGCCTTTCTATCATGCTCTCAAAATGCTGCTTACACGAGACATGTTTTCCACTCTTTTTTCAAGTAGCAATAGAATGAAACCATTCTTAGGACCAAGTAATTCTTATTCGTTGAGTAGACTAAGGATATGGCGTGCTAATACACTTATCCTATCTTCTTGCATTTATATTTTTAAAATACATACGGAAATTGTCCAAAAAGGATTTACCTTCTTTAATTGCCTCCATCGCAAAATGTACCTCTTGGGGCACTTCTCCGACTTCTTTGCTGCTCTCGTAGGTGTAGAACATGACGGAGGGAGAGTAATTTCCTTTTGAAGGACTTCAAAGTAGGAAAGAGTGATGAAGGGAAGACTCCATTCTCTTTTACGTCACCAACGCACTTTTTAATTGTATCACTGAATCTAATACCCAAAAATATCACTGAATGTCTTCATGATGTGATGAGTTGCACTCATTGATGAAATTTTCACACTTTTTGAAAGCGATGTCTGATGTAGGTGAACTTCTTTTTCACGTGTATTTTCACTGGGAATCACACGTAACACACGCCAGATACGAACCATCAATAATTATTTCAAGATATAACACTAACCAACTATTTATGCTCTTATAATTAACAATTATCATTTAAAATTCCCACATCAAGGCGTATGACAAGAGATTAACGAGACTAATTCTTCACTTAACCGCGAATTTTCAAAGCAAAGGATTATGGTATACAAATTCCTGACTAACGAAACCTACATTACTCATCCCGTGACGTACACAGTTCTCAATCTGCTGCCCTTAACTGCACGTGGTGAACTCATGAAGGCCTCATTTATGTTTTCTGTGAATGTGAACGACAAGTGGAACGGAAGTTTTCAGTAAGACGTTCAGTGTTATTTTTTGGTATTAGATTCAGTGATACCTTTAAAAAGTGTGTTGGTGACGTAAAAAAGAATGGAGTCTTCCCTTCATCACTCTTTCCTACTTTGAAGTCCTTCAAAAGGAAATTACTCTCCCTCCGTCATGTTCTACACCTACGAGAGCAGCAAAGAAGTCGGAGAAGTGCCCCAAGAGGTACATTTTGCGATGGAGGCAATTAAAGAAGGTAAATCCTTTTTGGACAATTTCCGTATGTATTTTAAAAATATAAATGCAAGAAGATAGGATAAGTGTATTAGCACGCGATATCCTTAGTCTACTCAACGAATAAGAATTACTTGGTCCTAAGAATGGTTTCATTCTATTGCTACTTGAAAAAAGAGTGGAAAACATGTCTCGTGTAAGCAGCATTTTGAGAGCATGATAGAAAGGCATTTAATTCCTGACGAATGAGTTAGTTAACATGTAAATGATTTACGAGTCTTCTGTAACCATAATTGTTGACCTCTTTGGCATTATCTCATTGCATTATTACTGTTTCATTTACCTTCCGTAATATAAGTTAAAAGGACATGAATATTTTCTTCGATTCTGGAATTTCACTATTGCATCGTTATCATGATTATGATATATAACGGTAGATATATTAGCAGTAACATTCTAGGACAAGCAAAAGTAAGAATAGCGGTAATTTCCACT
This sequence comes from Ladona fulva, assembly GCA_000376725.2. Taxonomy (NCBI): domain Eukaryota; kingdom Metazoa; phylum Arthropoda; class Insecta; order Odonata; family Libellulidae; genus Ladona; species Ladona fulva. Next base: position 58,888 of record KZ309580.1, read on the forward strand.
TCAACATATTCGTACGTATCCTTACGTATGACGTTCGTACAAAGATATTTCTTATTCCTGAAAACGAACTAACATTCCCTGCCGAGAGACCTTATCTTTTGAATGAGCATGTAAAAATTCCTGGCTCTACATTTCAATTCTGTTACCGATTTTAGATGTTTAGGACAGTTATTCCTAAAGTCTAGATATACACTGAATCTTCCAGTATAATGTCTTCATTTACATTTGGCATGGTTCATTCACGTTTAAGATTAAATAATAATCAGAAAAGTTTTGTTACACCTTATATTGTATTCTAAATCTTTAATTAATACACATTTACACTTCGTAAACTATTATTGAAATATGAGTCATAGTTAACGGCTTGGATATCACGAAATATACACGGAAAGGAAACAATAGCATTTTAATCGTCACTTTGCTCAAATGCGTCTAACATTTAAATTAAAACATATTTGAATAAATTAAATGAAATTTAGGATCGTTTTATGATTACGATAAATATTACGAAAGGGGGGTGGACCGCAAATTAAACCTCGGTCACCATTGCGCATCCCCAATGCGCACACCGTTTGGTTTTGTTAACAAAACGGTTAAGTCCCCAGATTGCTAGAAGAATTCATCGCGGGCGGACGTGCTAGTATATAATTCCTTCGAAAAACCGTTAGGATTTGAAATTTTAAATTGCTGCAGATTAGTTATCCGGTAAAGTCGGAAAGAATATTGTGGTTTACGAAATCGTTATATATTTTCAACAATTGTTTGTTGATTTTTCGCTAATTTGAAAAAAAAGAAAATATTTTTTGGCGTCAAGTAATCGATGTTCCACACGGAGGATATCATTCTCTCGGTAAGTAACTAATGAATTTTATTTTTATCACTTAACCACTATCATGTCAGTTACGAAATTTTGTAGGGCGTTCGAGGGAAATTTTTAATATTGCTTTATTCTTGTTTTTTTCCTGTGTGTGCTGTGCTGGCGTATTTTTTAATATCATAAATTAGATTCTGTAATAGATCGGCTATTGGAGTAGTTAACATCAAACAATTACCGTTAATCTATTTGATTTGTGTTAAAATGCAACTCAGCATGCAGCGGTATATCTGCCTCAGTCCGATTAAAAAATTATAAGTTGTAGGAATTGCACTCCGAATCTTGAGTAACTGCCTGATTGACGAATGATATGCTACGAAGCGATGAGTTTTAGCGNTCATGATAACGATGCAATAGTGAAATTCCAGAATCGAAGAAAATATTCATGTCCTTTTAACTTATATTACGGAAGGTAAATGAAACAGTAATAATGCAATGAGATAATGCCAAAGAGGTCAACAATTATGGTTACAGAAGACTCGTAAATCATTTACATGTTAACTAACTCATTCGTCAGGAATTAAATGCCTTTCTATCATGCTCTCAAAATGCTGCTTACACGAGACATGTTTTCCACTCTTTTTTCAAGTAGCAATAGAATGAAACCATTCTTAGGACCAAGTAATTCTTATTCGTTGAGTAGACTAAGGATATCGCGTGCTAATACACTTATCCTATCTTCTTGCATTTATATTTTTAAAATACATACGGAAATTGTCCAAAAAGGATTTACCTTCTTTAATTGCCTCCATCGCAAAATGTACCTCTTGGGGCACTTCTCCGACTTCTTTGCTGCTCTCGTAGGTGTAGAACATGACGGAGGGAGAGTAATTTCCTTTTGAAGGACTTCAAAGTAGGAAAGAGTGATGAAGGGAAGACTCCATTCTCTTTTACGTCACCAACGCACTTTTTAATTGTATCACTGAATCTAATACCCAAAAATATCACTGAATGTCTTCATGATGTGATGAGTTGCACTCATTGATGAAATTTTCACACTTTTTGAAAGCGATGTCTGATGTAGGTGAACTTCTTTTTCACGTGTATTTTCACTGGGAATCACACGTAACACACGCCAGATACGAACCATCAATAATTATTTCAAGATATAACACTAACCAACTATTTATGCTCTTATAATTAACAATTATCATTTAAAATTCCCACATCAAGGCGTATGACAAGAGATTAACGAGACTAATTCTTCACTTAACCGCGAATTTTCAAAGCAAAGGATTATGGTATACAAATTCCTGACTAACGAAACCTACATTACTCATCCCGTGACGTACACAGTTCTCAATCTGCTGCCCTTAACTGCACGTGGTGAACTCATGAAGGCCTCATTTATGTTTTCTGTGAATGTGAACGACAAGTGGAACGGAAGTTTTCAGTAAGACGTTCAGTGTTATTTTTTGGTATTAGATTCAGTGATACCTTTAAAAAGTGTGTTGGTGACGTAAAAAAGAATGGAGTCTTCCCTTCATCACTCTTTCCTACTTTGAAGTCCTTCAAAAGGAAATTACTCTCCCTCCGTCATGTTCTACACCTACGAGAGCAG
>KZ309581.1:1382-12374 GCA_000376725.2 Ladona fulva
ATGAAGTCATTCTCATTCAAACTTCATCAGAATTTAAGTTGAAATCGACCATCGTATACTACAAATCTTAATTTTATCCATTTGAATCAGACGCCCCGCGTAAAGGAGACCCGGCGCGAGGCTTTCCGTTTCCCCCATAAGGCAATACTGCCAGGATTTTTGGAACGAGGAATATATTCCTGAATTTCTTTTGGAGCTTTTTCTTGATTGGCTTACGCACGTCTCTATATTTTTGCTGCTCTGTCCACAATTAGCAACGCATGCTGTAAGTTTCTTCGAACGGGATTGAATAAGTCTCTGCTTCCTATGCATTGATCTTAGCTTAGGTTTCGTTCAGGGTGGATCCTTACGATCGCGCATGCTCTTAGTCGGTACGTATTTAGCTAAACCATCTTTAATAATGCGGAGGAACTCATTCCAACTATCATCGTCTGCGTTTTTACCCACAAAGAGGCAAGAACCATCCCTGTATTCGCTAATGTACTTCCTGAATCCGGAATAGTTACACTTGCTAATACATATATTTGCCTTGGCGTCTTAAAAGATTTAACTATCGTTGTTTTCATCTCAGCCAGTATCACGTCGTGATCCTGGCTGAGATAACCGGAATAACTCTGTCTTCCACTTCATCTAAAAATTCTGAATCGATGAATTTGTTGAAAAGCTTTCGTCTATAATCCGATCTTTTCACTTGGAGCGGATTCCACACGAGGGATATTATCATAGCCGTATCGCTGCTGTTGAACCCGAAGTTACCAGTGACGAAACGATCTGTTCTACGTTGGACCATCTCCAAATCTGAAACTAACCCTACTGCATGTGGATCCCAAACCGCGCAGCAGTATTCTTGACTAGGCTTACTGAGGGAAAAATAAGCAATTTCTTTGATTTTTGATGGACATCCTCTCAGGGTTCTCCTTGTCAATCTCTGCATACTATTTGCCTTTCCTATTATATCACTAATATTTTATTTGAACGATAAACTAATGCTGAGTCTAACACCTAGGTATTTATTGTGACGCACAAACTCTAGTCGGTATGACGAAATTTCATAATGTACGCTAATTACGTTTAGTGGAACGCGTAAAATACATAGCAACGCACTTCTTTACATTTAAATCAAGCTGCCAGTCTTCGCACCATTTTGATATAACGTTTAAGTCGTTCTGAAGAATTGTGCTATCTTCATCTGACGTAATCGCCCTGTATATTAGGGTATCATCGGCAAATAATCTAACCCTGCTCCTTACATTATCTACTATGTCATTGATGTAGATAAGAAATAAAATCGGCCATAGAACACTACCCTGCGGAACTCCTGATGTGATGAGTACTTCATCGGATAAAATTCCGTCTAATGCAACTCACGGAGATCTATTTTCGAGAAAGGATTTGATCCATCCGACTAATTTTTTTGTCGATCGCGTAGGCATTTAGCTTTTGAATTGGCTTTATATGAGGTACGGTATCGAAGGCTTTCCTGAAGTCTTGAAATACTGCATCAGGAGCAATTGTTCCCTTCTGGGATAGAAGGTGCAATATTGTGCTCGCTATAATATGCTCCATAATTTTACAGAAGATCGAGGTTGGAGAAATTGGCCTATAGTCATCTGGCTTTAGGGTACGACCTTTCTTAGGAACCGGAGCTACATTTGCTTTTTTCCATTACACTGGGACTCTGCCCTCATCTAATGATTCACATTCACAGTCACATACACATGTCTAATGAAGACATTCACAACTCCTCCTATAGTTATTTTTATTAATAATNCTGTTTGAAGTAACACCATCGAGTACTACTTGTTGTTCCCTATCGCAGAGAAAATCTTTGACCCAGTCAATTACTTCCTTATTAATTCCAGCCAATTTTAATTTGTAAATTAATCTGTTGTGAGGAACTCTATCGAAAGCATTCTTAAAATCGAGGAAAACAGCATCCACTTGCTTACTACTCTCGGCAGCTTTTAAAATGTCGTGGACGATCAGCGCAAGTTGTGTTTCGCATGACAGGGACTTTCTAAAGCAGTGTTGGTTCTTATTGAAATAACTAACGCTATCTATGAACTTCATTAGTGAGCTAACAGCGATGTGCTCCATTACTTTGCCTGTCAGTGAAGTTAACGAGATGGGCCTAGAATGTCCTGGGTCATCCGTTAATCCTATTTTGTAAACGGTCGTAACATTCGCTAATGTCCAATCCATTGGGAGGCTGGCTTCATTCATTGATTTGGAGAACACGATTTGGAGGTATGGAGTTCTTTCAATACTCTAGCCGGAATACCTTCAGGGCCTGGGGATTTATTTGGCTTATTTGTAAGCAAGAGTTTAGCGATTCCGTCTTCAGTAAAACAAATACTTGCCATCAACGCGTTTGTGTTTGTTACCGAAAGGCTGTCTGAGCTATTATCGGCTGCGAATACGCTTTGTTAAAAGTCGTTATGGATGTTCGCTTTCTTCTTCGGATCATTAGTAATATTGCCATCGTTATCCCTTAATGAGCAAACGGTTTGTAATTTTCCCAGTGTCTCCCTGATCATGACGTGATGCTGGCTGAGGTGAAAACAACAATAGTTAAATCTCTTAAGCCGCCAAGTAATAGACCTATGTGCGAACAGAACACGCCCTGCCACACGCCATTTGGCGGCTCGCGGGGTAAGTTTCTAAATCTTTCTAAAAATCTAAACACGCTAAAACAGCAGAAATAAGACTTGTAACGGTGAAAGCAAATTCGAAATACACAAGAAGTTGTCAATGAAATCTAAGCAAACGGAAGTATTAACTGTGAGGAGATTAACTTATCGTTAAAAATAAAAAAATAAAAGCAACAATAATTTAACTCGGATAAGCACTGAAACCCTGATGAAATATAAGTAAAACAAAAAACAACTATGACTTCTATCAGACAAAACAAATAAAGAGATCGAAAAATAAATTAAATAAGAAAAGAAGGGCTTAAATCCATTCAACACTACTCTTTGGGAACTACAGCTCAGCTAAATCAACCGCAAAGCTGTAAAACACAGGGAAATTAGGGCTCTTCCATTCTTGACCTGAGTATCGAAGTAAAAGGATTGTTCTCTGGAGCTCCTCCACAAACCCCCTGAGTGACAAGCCAACGGCCACCAAGCCCTCATTATCCGGTATTTGTTTTCCAGTGTCACCCGTCTTAGCTGAGCAGCAAATTAGTGTTAAGTACTAGAAGCCCTTTTTAAGTATTTTATTTTTTTTAGAAAACTCTCACAATCAGTCGTTGCAGGTTTTTTCGTTTCATCTGTCTAGAATAAGTTATTTAGGTATTTTTCATTCGTATTAATTCGGGTAACGAATCTTCGTTAGTACTTGCAATTTGAGGAAGTTTTCGTTTTCGCTTCCTTGCCCTCGTTATCCTTTAAACAAACCCGTCCTTTTCTTCCGCAAAAGAGGTTTATATTATCACTCCTGTCACTTTCGTATAGACTAATTCAGTTTTTTTCTTTAGTCTCAGGTCAAGTTTCAGTATTAGGTTAGGTTAACGTATATCGCTTGCTTGAGGGTTCTTTTTGCAAGTTTGTTTCAAATCAGTTGAGGTTTGTAGGTTAGGATGGCTTCTCCTAGGTCTCCAGTTTCCTCCTTCCTCGGAACCGCTGCTCTCCAGTCCCTCCGGGCCGAGAACGCGGAACTCAGAAGGTTGGTGGCGGATATTGCCTCTAGGGTGGAGAGNTATTAATATGATTGACTACAGTTTAGATGGAAGAAGAGATTTTTAATCTCAATCTCGCATTAATAAAGACCTTAACACCTGAATCTTCTGCTGAATTTGTAGTTTTTAAAAGTTGGCGGCGCTGTTCTCTCTCATTCTCTTTCCCTCTGTATAACGCACGCGACGTAAGGTAGAGAGGGGAGAAAAGGTGGATTTGGGGAGGTGGACGAATCTTTCAAGGCTATTTCAGGGTTTCTGGTAAATTAGAAGGGGTCTTTAAGAGAGGGCTTTGGGAGGATGAGGAAATGAAATCAGCTGGCCACCTAAACACGTGACAACATCCCTTTTATTTCCCTTCCGCACGAATCCCTCTTCAGCCTTCCTCGTTCCAGCTCACATTTCTCGAAGCACGAATACATTATCAAGAAAACTTCTCGATGGTTTTGATGGCTTTCGGTTCTTTTGTCACCCATATATCGATGGATGTTAGATTAGGAAAAGACCTTTTTCAAAGAGCATGCGGTTCCTACAAACGATTTTTCAAACTGCACAAATCATTCCATAAAATAGGCATTACATCTATTAGGTGGTGATCTTTTAATCGCCGTTCTTAGCTGTCTCTGAGCTTATGCATTTTTTTAGCTTGAGTTTCTTATGAATGTTGTGTTGATGCGCAAATTTTTTTGGCATCGTAATTTATAGATTAGCGATTATAAACGTATGGCTCACATGCTTGAATTTAGATGAAGAATTAAAAGAGAAAAAGTCTGCCGTAGAAGGAATCAAACCTGGGTCTCTCACTTTCTGGGTGGGTGCTTTGTCCTACCACGACAGAAAATCTCTTTCGTTTCTTCATCGTTGTTTATCATTTTCCATTCACGAAAAAAAATTTTCTGAGGAGAACGTTGCGGTTCAGTGAGAAAAACAAGAGTGAATTTCTTCAACACTCTTTAGTCACTCCTCCGATGCGTTTTGTTGCTAATAGTGGAAGAGTTGAGGTTTAACTCCAGCTAAAGAATACTGTCTTCTTATTATTAATTACGTAAGCGTTGGCAGGACTTCTCATTTATTTATTTCTATGGCATGGCTTTCCATCATCATGACATAAAAATCAATAACACCACTGTCCTTCGTAACTTCCACCAGGTTTTTACTTAACGACCGGTTTCGGCCATCATTATTGGTGGATGTAACGAAGAACTGTTTGGTCTTATTTTGATCATTAAAGATTGTGAACCGAAGACACTCATTACTCTTTCGCTAAATTTAGGAGTTGTAGAGGAATTGGAGTATCTCGTTTATGTTAGTGCAGCTTTGTATCAATATCGGGCTGTGAATAAAGATCCATTCTAGCTCATTTTTCTTCTCTTACTACGAGTTGCAACCTTTTCGACGTAATCTAGAAGTAATTTTCGAAGCATGACGGCATCAATTTAAGTCAAAAAATTATAACAAATAAAATAATGGCATTATAATGAATTCAATACAGAATAACCGTAATTATATAAAAATATGAATTATAAAGAACATATTTATCCGCGATATCTTTATAGTCAATGTAATAGTTTTATATTTTCGACAGAGAAAGTAATTTAAACAGATTTATCATTTCGTCGAGAGTGAATGATTACATAACTTTTATTGGCATGATTCACATTGAGTAATTTTATAGACTTCCTCTGTTCCTGAGACTTTTATTTCGTCAGAACTTTGAATATCAAATACATAAGTTGGACGCTTATCAGTTATAATCAGTAAAAAATTTGATTGTGTTCAAAGAATATATGTGCAATATTTTAGTTCTGAAATGAAAATAATGCGATAAAAACCTTATTTTTTGACTTGCTAAATGTTTACTATCTTAACAAGTCTCGAAATGTGTTCCATTTTTTGCTATTTTAGAGGTAAGAATGTCATTATATTTATTAATTAAACATCGTTTATTCACAGTTTCCTTTTAGAAAGGTTGCGTAATTTGGTTTTGTGATTTCAGTGGTAGAACTTGCTTGGCTGTATGTGACATAAAAACAGTACGGAGTAAAGCAAAGTATCATGATTCATAATTATGTAATAATAATAATAATAATAAACGGTCTTTATTCGGGCGAGATTGAGACTAGGAAGTCTCCTCTTACATCTAACCCTTGTTGTAATAATGTAATAATAAGTATAGTAAATTAATTAATTTCCCATGCAGATTATAATAAGTTAGGATATTATATTTAATTTTAATCTCTTTTCTATATTAATGTTATAAAGTTTTTAGTAGTAATTCTCAGTTAAGACAAATAAGCTCAAAAGAAGAATAATTAGTATTTTACAACGACAAAATGATATGAATATTGAAATTGAAACCGAAAGTAGTTTTTTATATGCTTCCCATCTATTTTATAGAAGTCCATACTACTGTAATGTATACTTCATGTGTTCTTCAAAATGTCCCTCGGGGCAGAGCTCGTCCAACTCAACGTTCGTTGAGGTACCGTATAAGAGATTTGGGATCCCTAATGGACAGGATTCTCAAGAGTGGTTGAGGTCAAATGTGGATAATGCCCTGTTGATACTTTTCGGAGAAATGTAGAATAATGTAACAATTTTTGATGATATTTCATAATTTGGATAAAAATACTTAAGTACGCATTGGAAAGTCTGCTAAAATACACAGTAAGAACAATTATTTCTTTTAATTACATTTTTATATGACACGATAATGGTAAGCTAATTCGTCCGGAAATGTATAGATAATATTTTCCCGTAATTTTAGCGCAACTAACCATTTGATCTGTAATAAATCAATGAGTGACGTATGGTACACATGCTTGATGTCAGAGAAAGAATAGGAAGAAAAAAATTAACTTTCAACGCCCTATTTTATCTACACGTCTTGGAAGGGACTTACATGGTATTTTTCATATTACATATTGATAATCGTGCAAAAATGTTTTTCTCGTTTATCTCACAGATATTGATTTTATATGTATTTATTTATATGATTTGCTTCGATATAATTGACATTCAGTATTACAACATTTGCAACAATACTCATAACAAAGTAGTGAAGGAGTTATAAATTATTGGTTCACTATTTCTCAAAATCATTATACCTGTATGTACTGATATAATTATAATTTAATGTGTGATATTTTCAATTACTTAATATACGTAACAAAGAGTGGTTATAATTTTATTAGACTTCTTCATTTAATATGCTTTATGCACTAATGTAGGTAGCGAAATTCATTATATCGAACGCATTATTATTTAGGCTATAAATTCGGCTTAAGCTTAAGTATTATTTTTTATGTCTCATTTAAAGATTTCGAAAAAAAAATGATAATGGTGAAAGTAAAAGTTTAATAAATGTTTCTTCAGATAAATAATTTTAACTGATTAAATACAAAAAATAAAATTCAGGATCAACTTTTAGGTTTAGCTTAAAAGATTCTAGGCTTTCGTACTTATGATAAAAAGAACGATAACCTATTTTTCACGTGTGGAAGTGTGGAAAATAGCAAGTATTTTTAATACGTTATGATGTTCAGCAAGGTTAGGCTAAAGTATATTGATTGTAGCCAATTCGAATTAAAATACGAAGCTTCAAAGTTGAAATGGACGTTTGTTCTTACCTCATTTCCTCCTGCGAGTTTCGAATTTTTATTTGGCTTATAAGATTGGTATTGCGTTTAAAAAAGAAGGAATATACACACTCGCAACATAGTTCCCTGAGGAAACTCCCTCTCTTTATCATGCCATCAGCATTTAAATTAAACGGGAATTCCTTTACTAATGGCGTAGCTCTTAGGCCAAAACGCTGAAGGCAATCCATTTTCCTCTTCGTTCCGATCTCTTTCGGCGACATTCAAAGTCAATGAGTTCCTTCATCTTCCTCCTCCATTTCAAAGGGAATAAATTGCGTAGATTAGATTACGAAGATGAAGAGAGAGGACGAAAGAGGACGTCCTTTCAGAATGAGAAGGAGATTAAACGTCGCAGCAGATCGGGGCGTCAATGGAATATAATGGCGTAACTAGATTGACGGAGAGACACAAAGGAAAGTATGAGGCAAAGCGACAGAAAGTGAGGAAATGTTTGACGGATTGCAAATTTCGGACGGAGTTAGAGAGGAGGGAATTTCGTTGTTGTTATGAGTGGAGAGATTGGACCGCTAAAGGTTGATAAGCGGCCTATTTTGTAGCTTTGGCAAAAAACATGCATTCGAACAGCTGTGTGTTGTACTCCGTAAATCATCAAAACAAATCCTGTCCAACTAATTTTTGTTTCAGTCCCTAATGATACTATCTTAGATAGCTAGGTGCGCATTAGACAGAATTTGGTTTGATAGTTTATAGTATTAGTATTAGTAGAGTATTACAAAGAGTTTTTAATTCATTCATCAGTGGCATCTTCCATTCTATGCATTCGAACATTGGAATAGGTTGAAGAGATATATCTGCATATTGTTACATAGTCACCATTTTAGAAAGTTCCACTTCATTTATTTTTTACGGTCTCTTCCATCGCGCATATTTATTTATATTTCTTTTATTCTGCTTTAATTTTGTTCGCTGTTGCTCTAGGATTATGCGTTCCATAGAGCTAAGCTACTGTCTGCCTATCATATGTTAAGATACTGTCTGTCTTTTTCCATCTTTATTTCTCAATTTCCATTTTGTAAATGTCTTTTTAGTTAGTTCTATATGGTTGTTTATATAGATCGTCCTTCGGAGAGTACTATAGGAGAGTATTATACATAGAATTGTAATAGAAAACCAAAAATCTTACACACAATATAGTTCTGCTCTTCCAATTCCTGTCAAAAATAAAAGGAGAAACAGAAGAATGACAATCTCACAGGATCCACAAAGAAGAAGCCAATCATTAACGATTTAATAATTTATCAAATGATCCAAATTAATTACCTAGGAACAATATTCATAAGTGATAGAAGGACGCCTTCGTGTCCTTCGTGAATTTTATTTAGGGAAAAAAATGACGGCATAAGAAAACCAAAGGGAAGAATGAACAAATAACCTATATACCTACACAAACCTATCCTAGGGTGCAGAAATAAGAGTTAACAAAAGCGAGATAAAGAAATACAGTGCAGAATCGCTATACTATGTTACTTAGCAAAAATGAAAATGACTGAACGACGATCAAAAGAAACAGGCAAAACAATAGGTATACCTGAATAACGAGTAATACTGAAAACGGGAAAAGAACAGTTATTAAAACACCAGACCAGCCTACAAGGTACTTGGCGCAAAGAAATTATTCCTGAGAGAAAAAAGATAATAGAACAAACAATAACCCCGAGTGCACGAAAGAAGGCTGGTAAAAATATACAAAGAGGACAAAGCACAAAAATAGGAGAAAGTCGACCGAAAAAGTGGTAAAATATGTACTTTGTACGACAAACTGATGCTTCTAATTCATCATGAACGTACCACATTCCCACCAAAATACATTACTTATAATATGTTTGTATACATAGGTCGTCGTATAACAGGGAGAATTTCTTAAATTATTTTAAGTACAAGAAATAGAAATGAGTGCGTCACCTTCCTTATTAGGGATAGTTTAACTTAATTAAACTTTCACTCCTACAATATTTCACCCTAAATAATAGGCTAATTATTCGAAAAATATCGAGTGGAGAGTTAAATTTTTCGTCAATCGTATGCTTCTATTTTGAATCGAAACTTTAGAAAGAATGCTGTGCATGCAAAAAGATGAAACCCAAAAACATTTATAGGCTTATAATAATTTAAGATTTTCTCGATGTTCACATCGTACTTAAAACATAGTGAGGGGCAAACGTTAACGCCAATGACGAAAACAGTCTAGGAAGCGATTAAGTTTGAAAATCCCCATTCTGTGTACTTAATCAATCGAGGAAACTTGTGAAGCGTCTTCCCAAGTGAGACATCACCGTAAGTTTCTCTAAATTTACTGATTCATCTTCCATGGTGAAAACAATTAACCCGATAGAAGCTTTTCAAGCTGATGAATGCTCAAAGAAAGTAATGATTCGAGTTTAAATGTAAAGTTATTTTTTTATAAATTTCTGAACCATTCCTGAATGGATACAATAATGAATACAATAATGTTTTTTACATACACAAAAGAACGGCAGTAAATTTGTAAGCTCGTGTGGAGCTCTATTTCAACTTGACCTAGTTTTTCGTCACCGAGTAAATATTGGGAGTAGATGCACAACTTCCCTTTTTGGAAGAACTCGAAGAAGCTTTAGCCTAATTCACGCCGATCTCTCGCCAAGATATTAGGAAATTGAACCAAAATGGCTTCTTGGAAGGAGTCTCTCCGTAAGAGCTATAACTTTTGAGAGTTGGACTCGAAACGGACCGAGTTCCAGAAATCAATTTGCAGAAAATGGAAGACAAATTAAGGCTTTCTGCATCGCATCTGGAAGGCTTTATTGTCTCCAACTCGTGTAAGTTCAAGAGAAAGTAGAAATCCTCAAAGCGTTTTAGCATTATCTTTTTTATTCTTTAGACATAGTAGTACTGTCATTACTATTAACTACGAATCTTAAGAGTCATTACGTATGCATCGTATATAATGATATTTTAAATATCTCCAAGCATAATAATCTCCATTAAACATTATTCACTACTGTTATAGCTCACTACTGATTAATTTCACTAAAATATTATTGGTAGTCCATCGTAATTCTTATTTTCAGTACCTGAGTAATTCTTGGTTAAAATAATGGGTTTACGAAAGGATGAATCGGTATAAAATCTGTATATCTAGGATGACAACAATTTGCTAGCAAAGTTAAGTTGTCTAAACCGAAAATAAACTAAAAAGTGTTTAATAGAAATTTTACTATTTGTAGATATAGTTTTCCCATTGTGGGTTTCGCTATAAGTATTTCAAAAGTTGTTACGAAGAGGTAACAATCAGTTGTAAAAGTAGATCTAGTGGCTTTGAGCCTTGAAAGTTAGTTCGTATTAGCTAAAGTGCTCAAGCGACTGATTCTGAGTGATGGAAAATGTAATAGGTAGTGTTTACGGTATGATATCTATTCTATTCTAACTGGTACGGTATGAAATGTATGTCCATGAATGTCCATGAATCGTGGTAAGAGAAGCTTATGAATAGGATAATAAATTGAAATGCATATATATCATCCGGAAATAGGAAAATTAGCTTCTCTTGATAAGTCATTCCCAAACTTTCGCAAGATTATTGTATTTGAAGAATTTAGCAGTGCATAACCATTAATGAAAGTAATATAATAAACATTATATTTATTTAACCATTTTTTCTAGTTACTACTTGATTTC
>KZ309581.1:15725-26712 GCA_000376725.2 Ladona fulva
ATATTATACTTATTATATATATAACTCATATTATACTAGTATAGAAAATTTCAACCTGCTGATCTTGGAGTTTATTTCTGCAAAGTAGAGAAGCTTTTAGAATTATCTAGAATTCGATAACTTCATGAAAATTATAATCCTTACTAGTTCGTTGATGAAGTATCAAAACGAATGTCTTGTCTTTATATGAACTAATTCGACTAAGTCCCGGTAATATAATGTATGTACTGAAAATGGACTTCAACTAAAGTTAACTTTGGGATTATATTTTTTGTTATGGTTAAATTGATAATATTGAATCTCTATGTCAATCCATCATTTGTATGTGTTTTCATAGGAGATTAACCATAATCTTCTCTTTAACTTAAAAAAACTATAATTATTCTTAGTGAACTTTATTTAACCTCCGTTTTAAAGATACATATTAATACTGGGCCTTAGTGCTGAATAAGTCAACGTTAGCGCTGAACTACTCTTTCACCATCAGAATAACTTTATCTTGATTCCAACCGATGGCATTTCCTTCAGTAATTCCATTTAGGAGTGAACCTTTCTCGTTTCGAGGTATTAATGTAACATTTACAGGAGTCCTTCCTTTGAAATCTCCCTCAAATATTGGCCAATTAGCGGATTGATTGCCCTCGTCCAAGATATGAAATTGCCAACCGTACTTTAAAAAGCACTCCTTGGAATCAGAATATCCTTGTGAGACCGCAATGTTACTTAGCTATGTGAATGCCACTCAACATGCATAACATGGTAGTTACTGGAGAGCTTGTTGTAACTATCACAAAACTATTCTGAAGTTCAAGGCACAATGAAACTTTGATACGTTTATCTCAATTATTTGTTCGCAAATTAATTTTATTCTTATGTTTTCAAAATGAGCACCATCGTAGTTTCGGAATTATATGTTTTCATAAACGTCGTATCTTATCAAACTTTCTAACCTTTCAAAGAAAAATATTTGAATTTTAAAATATGTTTCTCTTTGCTGTGTTTGAATACCGTTTGAATACATAATTTTGGAATTGAAGGTATGAAAAAGAGCTGTTAAGGGATGTTATGCATGCTGTAATGCGATTTAGCCGGATCAGCAAAACCGGTACCCATTTTCCAATGAACTCGGTGAACTCGTTTTTATGATAGCCTGCAATATGTGTCCTCGCTAATTAATAAAAGTTGCAAGTATTACCCTTGGGAGTGGGTACAGAATGTTGTCAAGAAAGGCATATCCCGGTCTCCATCCCTTCTCATCGATGGAAAATCCGCTTTCACGTGTTGCGTGACTGAGGTCATATCCCTCATATGCATGAATCGCAACGGCTCGTGCTTTTCCGAGTGAAGCGAAGTGCAGTGCCGCTCATTTTATTATCCTCGGATCCAAGTTTGTTTAAAATTACGCCATCACTGCAGATGGAAGGCAATCTTCCACAGGATTGTGGAAGTCACGTGATAAGAATGTAGCAAAATGCTGCGTGATAACAAGATGCCCTCCGATATTCCGTGTTCATCTTCCTCACCCTCCTATAGTTCCTAGTTTTAAATATCGTGTAATCTTATTATATAAAGATAACCTTGGGGCATTCCATGTCAAGTGGACCAATTTCAGAGAAATGCCCCGCTCGACAAAAACCGATTTCAATGAAATTTTGTGTGAACATAACCTCATATCTTATATGAACATACCTCAAGTTTTACATCCATCGATGAAACATTTGCTGAGATATAGTCATTTGTTTGATCCCCTACCGCAGCCTTCTACAGTTAGACATCGATTTTTAGCAAGTTTGAGACACATTATCTCACGCAGTATTCCGTTGAGCAAAACAAAACTTGGTGTTCTTATACAACCTATGTTGCTCTATTACACACAATAATAACAAATCTTTTATGAGCGAAATCTGCGAAGAAACATTGAAGCAAAATCGGCCCAAAAAATTCTGGCTCGAACAAAATTTAAAGTTCGGCATTTTATATCTTTTGAAATAGACATACAATAAACGCGAAACCTTGTGCCTTATAACTGCTGTATACAAAGTATTGGAATAAAAAGTTTCATTTTCTTAATGTCGTCCGTTAGTTTAAAAATTGAGTGCAAAAATTGTGCTTTTCGTTACGACGCCGAAAATTGGGTATATTCAGCTCACATTTACAAAGAAAGACCCTCTCGAAACCTTTCCAAATTATTTTTAAAAGAAAGAGCATGCTTAAATCTCTCTAAAAACCTAATTCTGGTTTTTCATCGCGGGTGTATAAGGCCCGAGAAATCGGGATGAACGTGAAGTTACCACCGCACGAAAAGTGTGGTGCGAAAAAAATTTTAAGTGTAGCATTTTATATCTCTGCAAGTAAACATAACATTAACGCGATACTTTGTATCTTATAACTACTTAATACGAAGTGTACGAATAAAAAGTTATACTTTCCGAATGCTTTCCGTTGGTTTAATATTTGACTGTAAATATTACGAATTTCGTTACGACGCCGAAAATAGGGTATATTCAGCTAACGTTTACGGAAACAGACCATCTGGAAACTCTTTCCGATTTTCTTTATATACATGAGCATTCTATTATCTCTCTAATGATGTAGACTTGAGATTTAATCACAGACATACAATCCCTAAAAATAGATAGGGAAGAATGTTATGATGCTCTATTACAACCTTACATCCATTCTTTCTTCGTTTGCCTTATTGGGATACATTTTATATAAGTTAAATCACAATAACAAAAGGGAATAAATGCAAAATCTGAAGAGAGAAGTTATTGAAGGTTCTGAAATTACGACCGAAAAATGAGTGCAACAGTTCACTTCAGAATCCCTCATCCAAAACATGCTAAGTGTGGAATCACTAAATTACTTACAAAATAGTTAGCCGCCGTCGTTCAAGCAGAACACCACTAGTGGACTATCAAACAAGAATTATATATAGCACACAGAAAATGAATTACACGCGTTAAATCTTTAGTCGCCGAAGTCCTACGAAACGATCTGGCTTACACTAACCTTAGCTGCCGAATACAGATTTACCCCTCGCTCTGGAAAAAACTTTTTCCGCATTTTCTCCCGTATGTCCAAAGTCATCTGTAAACACAGATGTGCTTTTTAAGCTCTTAAGTTCAAGTAATCCTTAGAAGAGTGTAAAGTGGTCCTCTTACGAAAGGCACGTTGGTGAGGCATGTCCTCTCCCGAATAATACAGTTTAGAAGAAATAAATAAACTCGAATAACAGGCCGATACGTGTAAGACACATAATTCACTAAATGATTCGATCCTAACGACATGAAACTAAACGTTAATCAAGAAATAACGAAAATTAAGCGACGCAATGTAAAATCAGCAATAGACGAGTATGCTAATGTGCAAGATGTTTTCATTGCAACGTCATCACATTCATCATTATTTTTAGAGATTATATTCCTGCGATGAAAAAACAAGTCTACACTTTTAGAGGGATAACAGAATGCTCTTTTATATAAAGAAAATCGGAAAGAGTTACGAGAGGGTCTTGTTTTGTAAATGTGAACTGAAAATGACCTATTTTCGGCGTCGTATCGAAATTCGTAATATTTACAGTCAAATATTAAACCAACGAAAATCATTCGGAAAGTATAACTTTTTATTCGTACACTTCGTATTAAGAAGTTATAAGGCACAAAGTATCCCGTTGATGTTATGTTTATTTGCAGAGATATAAAATGTAAAACTTTAATTTTTTCGCGCCACAATGTTTGTGCGGAGGTAACTTCAGATTAATTCCGATTTCTCGGGCCTTATATTCCCGCAAAGAAAAACCAGAATCAGGTTTTTAGAGGCATACAAGAATGCTCTATCTAATAAAAGGAACTCGAAAAAGTTTCGAGAAGGTCTTTTTTCGTAAACGTTAGCTGAATATACCCTATTTTCGGCGTCGTAAAGAAATTCGTAATATTTAGAGTCAAATAGTAAACCAACGGAAAGCATTCGGAATATGAAACTTTTTATTCGTACACCCCGTATTAGGTAGTTATAAGATACCAAGTATCACGTTAATGTTAGGTTTATTTGCAGAGATATAAAATGCTAAACTTTAAAATTTTTAGAGAGATAAAAGCATGCTCTTTCTTTTAAAAATAATTTGGAAAAGTTTCGAGGGGGTCCTTTTTTGTAAATGTGAGCTNACTTTGTATACAGCAGTTATAAGGCACAAGGTTTCGCGTTTATTGTATGTCTATTTCAAAAGATATAAAATGCCGAACTTTAAATTTTGTTCGAGCCAGAATTTTTTGGGCCGATTTTGCTTCAATGTTTCTTCGCAGATTTCGCTCATAAAAGATTTGTTATTATTGTGTGTAATAGAGCAACATAGGTTGTATAAGAACCCCAAGTTTTGTTTTGCTCAACGGAATACTGCGTGAGATAATGTGTCTCAAACTTGCTAAAATTTGCTGTCTAACTGTAGAAGGCTGCGGTAGGGGATCAAACAAATGACTATATCTCAGCAAATGTTTCATCGATGGATGTAAAACTTGAGGCATGTTCATATAAGATATGAGGTTATGTTCACAGAAAATTTATTGAAATCGGTGATGGTCGAGCGGGGACCGTTTGTCCACTTGACATGGAATGGCCCCCTTTCATTACACTTAAAGTATATTAATGTTGAATTCGATTTTATATTGCAATAAGTAAATGAAGGAGAAAGAAAATTTCTTACTTTAGGTTAAGATTTAGATTTAGACTTGGATTTAGAATTTTACCCCGCGAGCCGCCGATTGGCGTATGGTAGGGGGTGTATCAACACCATATATTCATACCTAATCTATCCTGTTAGCCTCTCTAATGCTCCGAGGAAAAAACGACCAGAAGTAGCTATCTGTCCTAGCGATTATCTCCTTATATCGCTTGGTCGACGCCTCTCGTAGATCGCGTTCCTTTTGAACTGGAATTATGATGTTTTCGACCTCGTCTGAAAATTCTGGGCTGATGAATTTATCGAACAGCTTCCGTCTGTATTCTGATCTTCTATCCTGTAGTGAACTCCATCCGAGGGAGTTTATCATGGCCGTAACGCTGCTATCGAATCTGAAATCTCCGCTAACGAAACGTGCCGCTCTACGTTGAACCATCTCTAAATCTGAGACTAGACCTACTTCATGTGGATCCCACACTGCGCTGCAGTATTCGAGATTGGGTCTGACCAAAGAAAAATAAGCAATTTCCTTGACTCTTGATTGACATCCTCTAAGAGTTCTACTTGTTAATCTTTGCATTTTATTAGCCTTTCCTATAAGATCACGAATATGTTCTTTGAATGATAAACTACTGCTAATTGTAACTCCTAGATATTTATTATGACTCACGAACTCTAAGGGATATTCTGATATTTCATATTGCAAGCTGTTAACATTCATGGAACGCGTGAAAATCATAGCAACGCACTTCTTTACATTTAAATCAAGCTGCCAGTCTTCGCACCATTTTGATATAACGTTTAGGTCGTTCTGAAGGATTATGCTATCTTCATCTGACGTAATCGCCCTGTATATGAGGGTATCATCGGCAAATAATCTAATCCTGCTCCTTACATTATCTACTATGTCATTGATGTAGATAAGAAATAAAATCGGCCCTAGAACACTACCCTGCGGAACTCCTGATGTGATGAGTACTTCATCGGATAAAATTCCGTCTAATGCAACTCGCTGAGATCTATTTTCGAGAAAGGATTTGATCCATCCGACTACTTTTTTGTCGATCGCGTAGGCATTTAGCTTTTGAATTAGCTTTATATGAGGTACGGTATCGAAGGCTTTCCTGAAGTCTAGAAATACTGCATCTGTTCTAACACCCTTATCTGCTGCTTTAGCTAGGTCGTTTATGAAAAGGGTTAACTGAGTCTCGCATGACCTCCCTTTGCGGAATCCGTGCTGGTTTTGGCTAATTGCTCCATTCTCAGACAGAAAGCGCATTACTGAACTCGCAATGATATGCTCCATTATTTTACAGAAGATCGAGGTGAGCGAGATAGGTCTATAATCATCGGGTTTTAAGTTGCGTCCTTTCTTAGGCACTGGAGTGACGTACGCTATTCCCCATGATATGGGAACAGTACATTTAACTAACGATTTCCGGTAGATGACGAGGAGAAGGGGAGCAATCTTAAAAGCTAAAGTTTTTATGACTACTGCTGGGATTCCTTCGGGTCCCGGGGCATATTTTCCTTTCAATCTCTCGATTTAACTTTTCTATTCCATCCACTGATAACTCGATGGGGCACATTTCCGACTCGATACGAATAGTAAAATCATTAACGAAGCCGTTGTCTACATTGAAGCATTTCCGGTAATGCTGATTAAGTAAGTTCGCTTTTTCGATCGATTCTTTAATAGCGATTCCCTCCTCGTTGATTAGGCTGGGACGGAAGACTGACCTCCACGAGTTTCACGCACATATGACCAAAATTCTTTCTGATCGCCGCTTAATGATTCTTTCTCTCGAAGAATACAAATTTGGTCAATTCCAGTACGATTTCAAGAAGTGGTTAGAGATAACATTAGCAGACATAGTGTCACACGAAAAAGAATGCTTCAGAAAAATGCGTGCTCCCATGTCAGATTTAACGAAGATAAACGTCTTATTCCAAATTTTGAAAAAAATCGATGCATAATCATATATATTTCCAGAAAATAAACGGATTAGCAGTGAATTAAATCTGCTTAGTTTATCATATTTTCGATTTTATATATGAATATAATTTCAAAATGAGAGGATGACCTCATTCTAGGAGAGGATTTTTGTCCAATAGACTTTAGCTGAAGGCCAGTCCTTTTGGGTACTTCCATAAAAATGATACAGTCTGAATAACATCTTTTTTTAATGTTACATATTTGTCCGACGCATTTACGGTGTAAAAAGTAATTCAGTCAGTATATATGCTAAGTATATAATACTAATGATCTCAGGGATATTCCTTGTACATTTGTTGTGACGTTCAGTTGATGCTCATGATGTCTTCGAATTCTAAATTCACAACCGGAGGTAAAATAGTCCCCCATTTGGATCTCCGGGAGGGACAGTCTACGAAGATATCAAGTGGAAGGATAAATGAGAATAGTAAGATTAGGAACCTGGAATGTAAGGAGTCTTCTAAAGCAAGAAAGGTTAGAAAACCTGAGAAGAGAGATCATCACAAATAAAATGGACATGATAAGTGAAGTGAGGTCGGAAGGAGCCGGAGAAGAAAGTATTGAAAATGGTGCATTCTCTTTTAATGGCAGTAAAAGAGGAAGGAATGGTGTAGGTTTTATTGTAAATAGGAAATTAAAGGATTGCATAATCAATATGATATACGACAGTGATAGAGTGATAGCAATAAAGCTTGATAGAACGCCAAAGAAATTGCTAGTCATACAGGTGTATATGCCAACGAATGACCATGAGGATGGTGAAGCGGAAGATTGTATGGAAGAAATAATAAAGGAAGAAGGACAGGGTTGTTGTTGTGGGAGACTGGAATGCGAGAGGAATTGTGGGTAATTATGTCTTGGTGGAACTGATGAAAGAGGTAGGAGAATTACTGAATTTTGTAGAGATAGAAAGATGATAATAATGAACACGTGGTTCAAACATCACAAAAGAAGGCTTTATACTTGGAGGGTTCCAGGGGATCGATACCGGAAACAAATTGATTTTATCTTGGTAGAAGAAAGATACCGGAATGGAGTAAAGCAAGTATGTGGATTGCCTGGAGCTGACATTTATAGTGACCATGTTCTTCTGAAGATGGAACAAGATATCAGACTTAAGAAAATATAAAGAGCCAGAACAGCAATTAAGAAGTGGGACCTTGAAAAATTAGAAGGCTTAGATAAAGAAAAAGATAGTTGAAAATTAGAGGCGGAGATGGGAACTAAATATGACACACTCCCAGGAGTGGAAGAAAAATGGCACATATTAAAGAGTGGTATCAAGATGGTATTTGAAGAGAATATTGGTTATATAAAAGGAANGAAAGTTCACTTAAATTCGAATCGCAAACGGATAATTTGTTCTTTAGGCTCCTCACATTCTGATAATAAGCCTGTAGGGACGTATTATTTCTGGGGCCAGGGTTGATATTGACATCGCCCGACAAGAGAATCACTAAAATTAGCACAATTCCCCGCGAATGGTGAGTCCCGGACTTGCCGAGAGTGCGGGCGCGTGCCGGTCGAGTCTCATGGAAGGCAAGGGTAAGTCCACATGCTGAAGCGCAGTTGAAACTCAGACTTCGTTCAGCAAAGAGCCACGTCGGGAAAAGGCTGCATCCACATGTTATACTATGTACACTGACCTTAGAAGCACAGAAACGCGAAAATTGTGCGGAGAAACTGACACGCGTCCTCCAACCGTCCGCCGTCTCGGACTTCCCTGAAGTCCAATTCTTCTTCCATGTTCTTCTGAAGATGGAACTAGATATCAGACTTAAGAATATAAAAAGAGCCAGGACAGCAATTAAGAAGTGGGACCTGGAAAAATTAGAAGGCTTAGATAAAGAAGAAATTAGTCGAAAATTAGAGGCGGGGATGGGAACTATATATGACACCCCTAGGATTGGAAGATAAATAGCACAGATTAAGGAGTGGTATCAAGAGGGTATTTGAAGAAAATATTGGTTATATAAAAGGAAAGAGAGCTAAGAAACAATGTATAGCGCAGGAAACTATTGCAAAGATGGAAGAAAGTATAAACAGCAAAACAATGATGAAGGGAGAAAGAAATATAAAAAACTGAATACAGAGTTAAGGAAAGAAACCGACAAAGCAAGAATATAGTGGTTAGAGAAAGAATGTAAAGAGATCGAAGAGCTAAAAAAGAAAGGACGATATGATCTAACCTATAAGAAAATAAAAGAAATCAGCTGGGACGGAGGAGCTAGAGAAAGTTTTACTATGGAAATAGAGGAAAAACAAGCCAGATAAGTGAAGGTGGTGAAGGAAGATAAAGCAATAATGGCACGATGGAAAGAATACGTGGAAGACCTCTACAAAGCAAAAGATAAACCAAAGGACTTAACCGTAGAAGAGGAAGAGTTGGTAGAGTCAGACAACTTGGGAGAAGTTATTTTGCTAAATGAGACAATTGCAGCCATGAAGGATATGAAAAATAAGAAGGAGTCAGGCACAGATGACATACTAGTGGAGCTACTGCGGTACTTTACAGAAAAGGGGATGAACGAGCTGACGTCTTCATGTAATGACCGTAATGTAATCTGTCCTTAGGAAGTCCTTTGACCATTTGCCGCTACTATATATAAGGAGAGAAATGTTACCCTTGGCGAAGAAGAAAGGCACAAAGAAGTGTGAAGAGCATCGAACGATTAATCTCATAGTGCATATGATATGTCGCAAACAATGCGTTGCCAGGTTGCTCCGGTGTGAACCTTTTATATCGCCTCCCTTTAAATTCCATACATTCGCCCGCCCGTTATCGCTGTCGTACATCACTTACGATATATTGCGTATCGTACATCGCCTCAGTGTGAATGCTACCTTAAGCTAAAGCAAACTAAAGAAACGTGAACAACTTAGTTACTGAAACAATTTACCTATTCATTTAGCTATCATACAATTAGTTTCATCCATGCGTATAAATTTTGTAAAAATAATGAGGCATGAAAATTATGAAAAGTATCATATCAGTTTAACATTTGATCAAACAGAGAAGTAGGCACAGAAACTGAAAACTTTGATGTTTGATTTTCTACATTTCGGACTTCATCGAAAGGTTTGTCTGGTATTTTTATAAAGAGGCACAGTGGTTCACCTTAGAATTATTCAATTTACGATGATAGTAAAATATGATGATAATATATTCATGATTTCCAACTGACGATTTCTTTTTTCTACCGAATATACTCATACCAATTGATATTTTAGAAAGAACTTTTCGTATTATGTTCTCCAAAGGTATTCAAGTTTTTCAACCTTTCCTTCGTCATTCATCACCATTTTTTTAAGTAGAAGTTTCCTCTCATTATAGAAAAATGTTCCATGATAATAAAATGAATCTACTGCTGACAAGTTAAATGAAATTAAAGCAGAATTATCTATTTCTTTTCACCTACAAGATAACGCCCTTGTCTCTATTTTTATTTTTAAAATTTAAAATCATCTTTCAAGGTAATAATGAAAGTGAGGTACTCTATGCATCATAATGAAGTCCGTAGCAATCATTTATGTAGATGTGAAACCTCTCTTTTATCTCTCAGTGATAAGTGGTCTAGTGTTATGAAGTTCATCTTTTACATGGGATTCAAGATATTGAAACACCGATGAATTATAACCCGAATACCTGGAAGCCAATAATATTTAAAAAATTAAAATGGACAATCCAATGGTATGAGAAGAATTTGGAGGCACAAAGTGCGTGTTTTCGATGAATGCAGTATTTTTTATTTATCTTTGTGTATGGAATAAAGCAGTGTATCATTCCTTTACTTTTGTCTTATTGTTAATCGTGGCTGTGATAGCGAATGTGCTACGCTTAACAATGACATTTATCCTATTCACTTCGTTTAGCGTCAGAAATTCAGTTTGATTGCAGTTTTTCATTACTGAATGATAGATTCGGTAGCTGGGGGATATTCTGTAACTTCCTACCGAAACGAAAGTCTGCCATTCCTCAGTAACTTCTAGATGTGACGTCAAGAAGGAGCGAAGAAGATATCGGTGAGATTCTCTACTCTTCGATTTAGATTTATACCCCGCAAGCCGCCAGTGGCGCATGGCAGGGGGTGTTGCAACACCAAAGACCTAACCTAATCCATCGTTTTTGCATCTCTAATGCTCTGTGGGAAGAACGACCAGAAGTAACAATCTGTTTTAGCGATTACCTCCTTGTAACGCTTGGTAGTCGCCTCTCGGAGATCGCGCTCGCTGTTTACCGGAATTACTATGTTTTCCACTTTATCTAAAAATTCTGAATCGATGAATTTGTCGAAAAGCTTTCGTCTATAATC
>KZ309581.1:27692-38141 GCA_000376725.2 Ladona fulva
CACATTAGCGGCTCAACGTTAGAATTCGTGAGTCAATACAAATGTTTAGGGGTCGTTTTCAGTAGTAATTTATCATTTAAAACGCATATACGGGATATAGTGGGGTCAGCCGATAGGACATTGAGGCTATGTGACCTCGTTCTTAGAGGCAGTCAGTCGTATGTCAAAGAGGTAGCTTATATTTCACTAGTTCGCCCGTTACTTGAGTACTGCTGCGCGGTGTGGAATCCGCACGAGAAGGGTTTGATATTGGAAATAGAGCGCGTACAACGTAGAGCGGCTCGTTTCGTTAAGGGATACTACAAGTTCGACAGCAGTGTATCAGATATGATTAAATCCCTCGGCTGGAACTCTCTTGACGGTAGAAGACTCGAGTTTAGGCACAGATTGTTCGAGAAATTCCTGAGTAGTGACTTACATGACGAAATACGCGACATAGTGATTCCTGCGCTTAGCGAACGCAATTTTCGAGACCAGACGTCAAAACAATTTCGATTGAGATTATTGCACGAACGGATAGTTATTATTAGTCTCTTTTTCCAGTATTAGACGCGTAAATAGGATGAATAATTAGGGACTTTGGTGTATTAACACCCCCTGCCATACGCCATATGGCGGTTTGCGGGGTATTTAGGTAAATGTAAATGTAAATATAAGACAAGGACTCAGCAAAGACTCCTACGACTTGATAGTTAGACACATTCACCGTGCTACAAGTGCTGTCTTTGATATCACCCACACTTGATAACAAGTCTCGATATAGTTGACGGTATTTCAGACCACGACGTAATAATGGCAGAAATGAAGGCAGTTATAATTAAATCCCTCAAACCGCCGTGGCAAGTATACGTATTTAGCAAAGCGAAATTTTCGGGGTTCAAGGCTTATATTAACGAGAGAAGGGATTATTATTGTTGCTTTGTGGGTATAAATACAATCGATGATAGTTGGAATGAGTTTCTCCGCATTATCAAACATGGATTAGCTAAATACGTACCGACCAAAAGCATGCGTGAGCGTAAGGAGCCACGATGGACAAAGCCGAAGTTGCGAGCATTGCATAGGAAGCAGAGACTTATTCATTTCCGATTGAGGAAACTTAAAGCATGCGGAACTAATTTTGAGTTAGAGCACCTAAAGTATAGAGAATTGCGAAAGCTAGTTAAGGAGGAAGCTAATAAATAAATTCAGGAATATAGATCTAGAACCTTGTTAGAATCACCAGGAGATGATCAGAAAGAATTTTGGTCGCATGTGCGTGAGACTCGTGGCGGTCAGTCTTCCGTGCTCAGCTTAACTAACGAAGAAGGAATTACCATTAATACGTCGATAGAAAAGGCGAACTTACTTAACCAGCATTATCAAAAATGCTTCACCGTAGATAATGGCCTAGTAAACGATTTTGCAACGCGCGTCGATTCGGAAATGAGCCCAATTGAGTTATCAGTTGAAGGAATTGAAAAGTTATTGCGAGAGATTGACAGAAAAAAGGCGCCAGGTCTCGTAGGTATTCCCTCATTTGTAATAGAAACGTTAGCTAATGAGCTTACTCCTCTTCTTCTCGTCTTCTATCGGAAATTATTAGATGAGGGCACGTCCCAGTGTCATGAAAAAAAGAAAAAAAAGGTCGTACCCTAAAGCCAGATGATTATAGGCCAATTTCCCTCGCCTCGATCTTCTGTAAAGTTATGGAGCATATTATAACGAGCTCAATAATGCGCTTTCTTTCCCAGAAGGGAGCAATTAGTCATAGCCAGCACGGGTTCCGCAAAGGTAGGTCATGTGAAACTCAGTTAGCCCTTTCTATGAATGATGTAGCTAAGTCAGCAGATATGGGTGGTAGAACAGACGCAGTATTCCNGGCTTTAGGGTGCGACCTTTCTTAGGAACCGGAGTTACATTTGCTTTTTTCCATGACACTGGGACTGTGCCCTCATCTAGTCTCTCTATTCTCTCGATTCGGTGTGCCGGCCATTTTAATTCGGCCACTTCTACCGAAACCAAAAAACTCTCGATATCCCACTGATTATTTCGATTAGCCCTCGTAACGCCGCAGCATTTGAATATTTATTTCCATTAACGTCGGAAATATGTCAATTTAATGTCTGTAATTGGTAAATAACTTCTCTGAAAGTAGGTGTGGATCATATACTGCCAATACTTCTAATGAAAGACCTTTATGAAAGACTTATTATAGAAGTATAAAAGTCCTACGATGTCTTAATTTTGCTGCAGGAAGTATGAAAGTATCGCATTGTTTTTTATCTCACTATTTATAGTAGTCTCTTGTTACTTAATAAATGATTAGACTAAACTAAAATGATTCTTTCGCAAACAATCAGTGTTGGTATGTTTTGTTGATTTGGTAGCGCATTATTTGACATGATGATGAATTTGTCCCCATGGAAGAGTTGACCAGTAAATTATTATTGTAATTTAAGGTACGCAGGATGTAAAAAAATGTGTGCTCATAGACAGAAAAACATCTCATCGATTCTTTTCCAATTATATTTTATCACTCGTTTATTGTTTAAATGAAATACTTCTTTGTCATGATAATTGTGCTTAAATATTCTCAAAATAAATTCCGTGACATGATAAACTCCTTATAGAGGTGGTACCGTTCCTGTTTTTCACAATATTGAAATAGTGCACTTTTACAATCAAATATATAAGAGCATACACGCAGACATTTACAATTGCAATCATTTTCCCATAATACCTTCTTTACCACTATTTCCGATAGGCAGCAACAAATATGCCGCTAACCTAAGATACCGCTATACTAAACTCAATGTTTTCTGCTGGTGGTGAAAGGTGTTTTCCAATCCTCAGATGTTTCTTCGCTCACCGTTGGTGGAAATGGAGCACGTGACCTCTAACTTCGGAAATCTTCTCAAACTTTCTCCTTCCTCCAGCTGGGCAGCGCTAATATCGAAATCGCCACCGAGAAGCGTACTGAAAACCGTACTGATAAGTCTCTTTCGGTAACTTCTCTCGGTACGCCCTCGTTTCGGTAAGGAAAACGTCATCATTCGATTTCGGGCCGAAATCGAAAAGTTATAGAATGCCCCCTCCCCGTGGGCTCCGAAAATCATACAAATTTGGAAGCACTAAATGCCTCTGGGTGTTCAAAAACAAATCAAAGGTCACATGAATCCTTGTGTCCCTTGCCCTCTTCTCCCTTTGACCCAAAAAATGTATATAATCGGCTATTGGGGCCAAGAAACCCTCTGGCCTTGTCTCCCATGTATTTGCTTCTTTTTCATGTTCTATTTCCTTTGTCTTCACAGGCACAAAGGCTTCTTGAAGGATTGCCCCAATGGCCTCCTCACGGAACAGGTAAGAAAACACACTTTTGTTTCTTTGCAATGTGAGTTCTTCCGAAAGCGTGGATAACTCTTGTTTTTGTGAGAACTGCGACTTAATTTCCTCTTTTGTCGGATTTCCTTCATTTTTAAGAAGCGTTTCTTTACTTGTGGGCTTGGCGTATATGAAAAGGGACACTCGGACTTTGTTCCTTTCTAAATTGTATGTTCGAGTCCCTTGCGTGGTCGTTTAGAGCTCGAATAACTGTTTGTTAGATACATGCCGTTTCTAGACATCGCACTGCATATTAATACACCTTAATTACGGTTAGCTTAAGCTTTTAAACTTGCAGAAGCTCAGCTAGCAGACTACCTATACTCAAAATTCGCAGACTGAGGTGAACCCGCCGCTTTCTTCAAACGACTTTCCTAAATAATTTGAATTATTTTAAATTAAGAGTTTCCATTGAACTGAATTATGCATTTCAATTACATTTATATCTGTTGAGTTTTACTTTTAATTGCAGTCCTTTTACATCGCAGATTGATAAGAATAGAACGGAAGAAAAGTCTTTAAAAAATATTACCGTGAAATCACTATAACAAGCCGTAAACAGATTGACTGATTGACGGTTTTCGTCAAAGGTCCAGGAGATAAACAAACAACTTGAACGAAAGGAAAATTCAAAGCTGGAGAACGGATCTTAAGGCCGCTGTAGCGCTCCGAGATTTCTGATTTTAACGGTCGCTCTTCAGAGCATACGAAGTGGCGATATTTAGAACTAAGGAGAGGATGGGGAAGGGGGAAAAATATGCGTTTGTTCCGTCGTAATATAGCTGCTGATCAATTCAAGAATCGAGCTAGTTCGTCAGACGAAGCTCGCTTCTTCGCTTATCGGGTTGCCACAGTTCGATAAGTTCCCACTCCTTTCTTGACCTGAGAGTCAAAGAGAGAGGACCTGCTTACCTGAGCTCCCGAGTGGACCCCCAGTGTGACTGACAATCGGCCGTTGAGCCCTCATTTCCCGGTATTTTGCAGTTTTGTGGGTGACTTAGCTAAGCTGTAGTTCCCAAGGAGTAGTGTTGAGTGGATTTAAGGTCTTCTTTTCTTATTTAATTTTTTGTTTCCTTTGTCTTATAAAAGGCATAGTTGTTTTTTTACTACTAATTCATCAGGGGTTCAGTGCTTATCCGAGTTAAATTACTGTTGTTTTTCTTTTTATTTTTAACGATAAGTTAATCTCCTCACAGTTAATACTTCCGTATGCCCAGCTTTCATAGATACCTTCTTGTGTATTTCTATTTTGCTTTCACCGTTATAAGATTTATTTCTGTTGTTTTAGCGTGTTCTGTTCGCACATACGTCTATTACCTTAGATTGTCTTTTTCCACCTGGAGTGTTAGCTTTTGAATGTTTCTATTAGCAATTAGTAGTATTATTATTAGTAATTATTAGTATTAGTAGTATTTTCATTTTTATATCATTTTACGTTTGCTCTCAGGTCTTGCGTCGCAGGAGTCAGTTTTTTTTATCAGAGTGCAGCTATCAGTGGCTGTTTTTCGTGTTTAGTTAGTTGAGTGTATTTAGTGGGCACATAATTTATTAGTAAATCAGTTAGGAGTTTCGAGTGTAGGATGGCTTTCCCGAGGACTCCCGTATCTTCGGTCACGAGGGCCGCTGGTAACGAGGCACTTGTGTTTCGTATCACGGACCTTGAGAGAGAGGTTGCGAACCTACGCTCTCTGCTCGAAGGGTTTGGTCTTATTTCGGCTTGCGCAGGA
Source organism: Ladona fulva (assembly GCA_000376725.2). Taxonomy (NCBI): domain Eukaryota; kingdom Metazoa; phylum Arthropoda; class Insecta; order Odonata; family Libellulidae; genus Ladona; species Ladona fulva. The sequence continues at coordinate 32,783 of KZ309581.1, forward strand.
CCCTCCGTCACGAGCCCTAAAGCTTGTCGTGCCTTAGAGGCACCTCGGCCTTGCCCGAGTACGAAAGTAGGCAAGCCTATCGGCTCCTCTGCGGAGGATACCACGCCGGTCGTTGCATGCCCATCCCCGAGGGCTGATGAGTGGAAGGTGGTCTCTAACCGCGGTGCTCGCGGTTTTGTGCTGCGAAAGCAGTATGATGGGGATGCACCGGCTGACTCACTCACTGTTAGCAATAGGTTTGAGGTGTTGACGGACCTTGCGCTAGAGCACTCGCCCGTTGCCACGGAGGAGGCTGGGCCGAAGGAAGGCCGTGGGGGGAAAGGAGTGTTAGTTATAGGGAGCTCCAACGTCCGACGTATAATGTCTCCGTTGCGGCGAAGGGCCCGCCGGGAGGGAGTTGTGGAGCGGGTGTTCTCCAGGTGTATACCAGGAGGTACGGTGCCCCAGGTGACGAAGGAGTTGAGGGCGGCGGTCAGGGAGACGGGTTGCTCCTCGCTGCGTGTGGTGGCTCATGTTGGCACCAACGATGCCTCGAGGCGTGGCTCCGAGGAGATTTTAGATTCTTTCGAGGATCTAGTCTCTGAAGTAGCGCGCCTTCGGGACTCGTCTGGGATTGGCATTGGGCTATCCATATGCAGTATTGTTCCGCGGATTGACCGAGGTCGCACGGTTTGGAGTAGGGTGGAGGGGCTAAACCGTCGGCTGAGGGATTTCTGTCGGGGCAAAGGGGTGGACTTCGTCGAACTGCGCCACGTTCTTGACTCGTGTAGGGTACCCCTAAATCGCTCCGGAGTCCATTATACGGCCGAGGCTGCGGAGAAGGTAGCGCGTAGGGTTTTCAGTGATGTGGGTGCTTTTTTAGGTTAGCCTGTGATAAAGGACTTGATGAGATATTGAGATTAAATAGGGTAGGGCTGAGTTTAGGAAACATAGGCACCCACATAAATACGTATGATAAATTGAGCGAGTCCCGCACGAAAAAAAGTGATATTAACGGAAGCGTAAAGGTGGATGCAACTCCTGAAAAACTAAAGAGCGAGATGATAAGAGGATCAGATTTAATAAGCGAGACAAGAGATATAAAAATTATAGTCGTGAATTGTAGAAGCATTCGAAATAAGCAAGCGGAGTTAATTAGTCTTGCAAGAGGCACCTGCGCAGATATAATATTAGGAACCGAGAGTTGGTTATGCGAAGATATCTCATCGAGCGAGATTTTTCCTCCGGACTATGTCGTGTATCGAAAGGATAGACTGAGCAGAATAGGCGGTGGAGTGTTTATAGCAGTTAAAGATCATTTGGATAGCCAACGCGAAGATCCTATAGTGAATACTACGAGCGAAATGGTCTGGTGCTCGGTTCTTGGAAAAAATGGAAGTAAAATTCTCTTTTGCTCTTTTTACCGCCCTCCCGATGGCGAATTCGACGGCTTAGAAGACCTATCTGAGTCTTTACATATAATTAGAGAGAAAATGAAGGACCCCATCATTGTCTTAGGAGGAGATTTTAACCTACCTCATATTAATTGGGAGAATGTGACGTGTTCGAACTTTAGTAGAGAGAAAAGGTTATCGCAGAAATTAATTGATACATTCTCACTGCATGGCCTTGAACAAATTAACATGAATATTACTCGGACGAATCGTACAGGTCAAGGAAACATACTTGATTTACTAGTCGCTTCTCACCCACACTTGATAACTAGTGTCGATATAGTTGACGGTATTTCAGACCACGACGTAATAACGGCAGAAATGAAGGCAGTTATAATTAAATCCCTCAAACCGCCGAGGCAAGTATACGTATTTAGCAAAGCGAAATTTTCGGAGTTCAAGGATTATATTAACAAGAGAAGGGATGATTTTTGTTGTTTTGTGGGTAGAAACACAATCGATGATAGTTGGAATGAGTTTCTCCGCATTATCAAAGATGGATTAGCTAAATACGTACCGACCAAAAGCATGCGTGAGCGTAAGGAGCCACGATGGACAAAGCCGAAGTTGCGAGCATTGCATAGGAAGCAGAGACTTATTCATTCCCGATTGAGGAAACTTAAAGCATGCGGAGCTAATTTTGAGTTAGAGCAACAAAAGTATAGAGAAATGCGAAAGCTAGTTAAGGAGGAAGCTAATAAAGAAATTCAGGAATATAGATCTAGAACCTTATTAGAATCACTAGGAGGTGATCAGAAAGAATTTTGGTCGTATGTGCGTGAGACTCGTGGCGGTCAGTCTTCCGTACCTAGCTTAACTAACGAAGAAGGAATTATCATTAATACGTCGATAGAAAAGGCGAACTTACTTAACCAGCATTATCAAAAATGCTTCACCGTAGATAATGGTCTAGTAAACGATTTTGCAACGCGCGTTGATTCGGAAATGAGCCCAATTGAGTTATCAGTTGAAGGAATTGAAAAGTTATTGCGAGAGATTGACAGAAAAAAGGCGCCAGGTCCCGAAGGTATTCCCTCATTTGTAATAAAAACTTTAGCTAATGAGCTTGCTCCTCTTCTTCTCGTCTTCTATCGGAAATCATTAGATGAGGGCACAGTCCCAGTGTCATGGAAAAAAGCAAATGTAACTCCGGTTCCTAAGAAAGGTCGCACCCTAAAGCCAGATGATTATAGGCCAATTTCTCTCACCTCGATATTTTGTAAAGTTATGGAGCATATTATAGCGAGCTCAATAATGCGCTTTCTATCCCAGAAGGGAGCAATTAGTCATAGCCAGCACGGGTTCCGCAAAGGTAGGTCATGTGAAACTCAGTTAGCCCTTTTTATGAATGACGTAACTAAGGCAGCAGATAAGGGTGGTAGAACAGACGCAGTATTCCTAGATTTCAGGAAGGCTTTTGACACAGTGTCTCACGTAAAACTAATTCAAAAGCTAATTGCCTATGAGATCGACAAGAAAGTGGTCGGATGGATAAAATCTTTTCTCGTAAGCAGATCTCAACGAGTTGCATTGGATGGAATTTTATCCAATGAGGTATATATCACATCAGGAGTACCGCAAGGAAGTGTATTAGGGCCGATATTGTTTCTAATATATATAAATGACTTAGTGGATAATGTAAGGAGCACAGTTAGATTATTTGCCGATGACACTCTTATATACAGAGAGATAACATCAGAAGATGATAGCAGTATCCTACAGAAGGACCTAAAAGTTATATCAAGTTGGTGCAAAAATCGGCAGCTTGACTTGAATGCTAAGAAGTGCGTTGCGATGTCTTTTACGCGTTCCACCAACGTAATTAGCGTACAGTAAGAAACTTCATCATACCCACTAGAGTTTGTGCGCCATAATAAATACCTAGGAGTTACACTCAGCAGTAGTGTATCGTTCAAAGAACATATTAGTGATATTATAGGAAAGGCAAATAGATTGCAGAGATTGACAAGGAGAACCCTGAGAGGATGTCCATCAAATGTTAAAGAAATTGCTTATTTTTCCCTCATTAGGCTTAGTCTCGAATACTGCTGCACGGTTTGGGATCCGCATGAAGTGGTGATTGGATTGGTGAAGATCGGATTATATACGAAAACTTTTCGACAAATTTATCGATTCAGAATTTTTAAAAGAAGTGGAGAACATATTTATTCCGGTAAACTGCGAGGCGACTACCAAGCGTTACAAGGAAATAATCGCTAAAACAGATTGTTACTTCTGCTTGTGCTTTCCACAGAGCATTAGAGATGCAAACACGATGGATTAGGTTAGGACTTTGGTGATGCTACACCCCCTGCCATGCGCAACTGGCGGCTTGCGGGGTATAAATCTAAATCACAGCAAAAGCGTAACCGATGCGATAGGAGAAATCGTATCACTAGCTCGCCTCCAAAATACGCCTCGGACTGAAGACAGTAAATTTGAGTTTTCTTGCGAAGATTCCCGACAAGTTTGTTTCTACTCACCCATTTTTTATTATGGACACTCGAGTCCGGAGTTGAATAAAAATTGAACCAGCGATTTCAAATAAAAACAAGTTGCACCAAATGGTAGTATGTTTCATCCTGCGTTCAAACCGTAAAATGTATATTTTTGTTTTATATAGTCTTTGGTTTATTAGAGGTAGAACGGAAAAATTGCTCGTTGTTTGTGTTTTTTAACCGAGTTCTCAATTTTAAATTTTATTTCTCTGACATTTNCCTTGCGCAAGACCAATCGCCCGTTGCCACGGAGGAGGCTGGGCCGAAGGAAGGCCGTGGGCGGAAAGGAGTGTTAGTTATAGGGAGCTCCAACGTCCGATGTATAATGTCTCCTTTGCGGCAAAGGACCCGCCGAACAGTGGGCTAGAATCGAAAAAAGCTGGCCAAAAATAAGAAAATGGTTTTTTTGAGTGCGGACTGTGAAACTTCGCATGGCTATTTTTAAATAAATTCTGCATATAACTACCAAATAATACACTTTTATTCTGGTGCATTAAAATTCTACAGGGGGTCAAAGTTGGCCAAATTTGACGAAAAAAAGCCGGTCTTCGATTTTTCACAAATTTCTTCAACTTCAAGCCAACACTGAACCCAAATGAGCAAAATCATCGGGTAAAAAACGATGCTGTATTATAAATCTATTCTTTATGCTTCATGTTACTTGGTTTGAATGATCACAGTAGGATATTTTCATAAGTTATACAACAAAATGGCGAACCTATATTTAACGGCAATTTTTCAACTAAAGCGAGGAAAATAGTAGTGATGTACCACGATGTACACGGGCTAACTTATACCACGATATTCTTAAGTAAACAAAGTGTTAAATTTGAAGAAACAGGAAATAGAGGTCTTGGCTTCAAGATTATTATATCGTGCGCGTGCAATAACAGAGCTATAGCTTCCGGTCCTTTAATTAACACGGGCTATGAAATTAATCGTCGTATAGTTTTTGTAATGCGGCTTCTAGGCGTAGGTATAGAAGGCATGAAATTGTTCTGTGGCCTTATGGATATAGGTTAGACAATAGGGAATCAATGCCACCTTTCGTAGATATAGTTTCAGAAGTTAGCGCCTCAAATGGGAATGGAATCACGCAGTTAATGACAGGCTAGCAAGTTAATAAAATTGAAAAACAAGCGAGAGAATCAGTTAGAAATGTAAAGCCGTTACGCAGAGATAACTCTAGTAATTTTAGTTCAAATTTACGCCGTAATATCAAAAGTGAAATTTGCGAAGAAATAAACTTAGTCGTAGTGAACTGTAGAAGTATTCGTAACAAACAGGCGGAATTTTTTAACCTAACAAGAAAAACATTTGCCGATATAATATTGGGAAATGAGAGTTGGCTCAGCGAAGAAGTAGCATCTAGTGAGATTTTTCCTCCTGACTACACTGTATATCGCAAAGACAGAGGTGATAGGTTAG
>KZ309581.1:42224-56760 GCA_000376725.2 Ladona fulva
TATATAAATGACTTAGTGGATAATGTAAGGAGCACAGTTAGATTATTTGCCGATGACACTCTTATATACAGAGAGATAACATCAGAAGATGATAGCAGTATCCTACAGAAGGACCTAAAAGTTATATCAAGTTGGTGCAAAAATCGGCAGCTTGACTTGAATGCTAAGAAGTGCGTTGCGATGTCTTTTACGCGTTCCACCAACGTAATTAGCGTACAGTAAGAAACTTCATCATACCCACTAGAGTTTGTGCGCCATAATAAATACCTAGGAGTTACACTCAGCAGTAGTGTATCGTTCAAAGAACATATTAGTGATATTATAGGAAAGGCAAATAGATTGCAGAGATTGACAAGGAGAACCCTGAGAGGATGTCCATCAAATGTTAAAGAAATTGCTTATTTTTCCCTCATTAGGCTTAGTCTCGAATACTGCTGCACGGTTTGGGATCCGCATGAAGTGGTGATTGGATTGGTGAAGATCGGATTATATACGAAAACTTTTCGACAAATTTATCGATTCAGAATTTTTAAAAGAAGTGGAGAACATATTTATTCCGGTAAACTGCGAGGCGACTACCAAGCGTTACAAGGAAATAATCGCTAAAACAGATTGTTACTTCTGCTTGTGCTTTCCACAGAGCATTAGAGATGCAAACACGATGGATTAGGTTAGGACTTTGGTGATGCTACACCCCCTGCCATGCGCAACTGGCGGCTTGCGGGGTATAAATCTAAATCACAGCAAAAGCGTAACCGATGCGATAGGAGAAATCGTATCACTAGCTCGCCTCCAAAATACGCCTCGGACTGAAGACAGTAAATTTGAGTTTTCTTGCGAAGATTCCCGACAAGTTTGTTTCTACTCACCCATTTTTTATTATGGACACTCGAGTCCGGAGTTGAATAAAAATTGAACCAGCGATTTCAAATAAAAACAAGTTGCACCAAATGGTAGTATGTTTCATCCTGCGTTCAAACCGTAAAATGTATATTTTTGTTTTATATAGTCTTTGGTTTATTAGAGGTAGAACGGAAAAATTGCTCGTTGTTTGTGTTTTTTAACCGAGTTCTCAATTTTAAATTTTATTTCTCTGACATTTCCCATCTAATCGAAATGAAATTTTAGTATAACTTTTGAATGTTAATTCTTGGTCGAAAAAAAAAGTTTCAGATTACGTCTATTACAAAATAAAAAGATGTTATCGATTTTATAAAACAACCTTTCTTGTGAATGGATAGACATCAAAATGGGAAAGGACTCGTTATACACCTGTAGTAGAAATTTTCGCCAGTTTTAACCTACGCTAACTCCACTTGAGCGATTTTTATTTAATTCGCTTAGGCATTAAAAATAAAATTGCAACACAAAATGTTTTCTAGGTTAATTTCCTATTTTACAAAGTGACTTCTCAGAGTAACGCCTCAATTACTGATTTTTAGCACTAGAATAGAATTTTTAGTTCTATATGGTGGGGACTGTTTGGGCCATTCCATGTGAAGTGGACCAACGGTCCCCGCTCAACCATCACTGATTTCAATGAAATTTTGTGTGAATATAACTTCCTTAAAAAATCTTAAAGTAGGCTAACGATAACATTACGGAACAAATCCAACTGCACTCCCCGAGCATTTAAGGTGATACATAAATGTGTGGAAGGTCTCAGCATTCGAGAATTTTGTATCGTTTTTTATATCTGCTTGTATGCTTGTATTTCATGTCGTTTTATTTAATTTTTCCTGGATTTTCTGTCTTAATTTATTTTCCGATGAGTTTTTTCCTGACAATTTGAATGAGTTTTCAAACATGGCGCTTTTAATTTATTTTGGATGACAATGCGGTAAACTGATTGCGGCGCTCTTTTATCTTCAGTTTGCCAACATTAATTGCTTCCCCAATCCCTCCCTTATTCTTCCTTTTCGATGTTTGATTTTCATATCTCTGGGGACAGATAGTTTCATTATTCTCTGGAAGGAAAATGGGAAATAAGAAATGTATGTTTTTAAATGTATGTTGATCAGAGTTTTTCATTCACGTTCAGATGAAACACAATCGTATCTCGATTTGCTAGTTTGAGTGTCCCTATTACCTTTTATTTTCTTACTAGTAAACGCCCCCTTCAAGCATGACGGAACTTAATTAAGTTTAAAAATATATCTACTATCGTAAGATCATAATAACTCAATATATTTCTTATCATATAAGTTATTTATAATATTTATTCTACTGTTTCCAAGTCATGAAAGCCTACTTTACGTAAATTTCTAATAAAAATTATAGGAACTGATTGTCCCCGTGCATTAATATGGGAACACTTATGAAGTCAATGTTCAACGATTGCTTTGGTCGTCAAAGGGATTTCTTTGAATGATAAACTACTGCTAATTGTAACTCCTAGCTATTTATTATAACTAAGAAACTCTAAGGGATATTCTGATATTTTATATTGGAAGCAGTTAACAGTCGTAGAACGCGTGAAAATCATAGCAACGCACTTCCTTACATTTAAATCAAGCTGCCAGTCTTTGCACAATTTTGATATAACGTTTAGGTCGTTCTGAAGGATTATGCTATCTTCATCTGACGTAATCGCCCTGTATATGAGGGTATCATCGAAAAATAATCTAACCCCGCTGCTTACAATATCTACTAAGTCATTGATGTAGATAAGAAATAAAATTGACCCTAGAACACTACTCTGCGGAATTCCTGATGTAAAGAGTACTTCCTCGGATAAAATTCCGTCTAATGCAACTCACCGAGATCTATTTTCGAGAAGGGATTTGATCCATCAGATTACTTTTTTGTCGATCGCGTAGGCATTTAGCTTTTGAATTGGCTTTATATGAGGTACGGTATCGAAGGCTTTCCTGAAGTCTATAAATACTGCATCTGTTCTAACACCCTTATCTGCTCTGCTGCTTTAGTTAGGTCGTTTATGAAAAGGGTTAACTGAGTCTCGCATGACCTCCCTTTGCGGAATCCGTGCTGGTTCTGACTAATTGCTCCATTCTCAAACAGAAAACGCATTAGTAAACTCGCAAAGATAACCCCATTATTTTACAGAAAATGGAGGTGAGCGAGATAGGTCTATAATCATCGGGTTTTAAGTTGCGTCCTTTCTTAGGCACTGGAGTGACGTACGCTATTCCCCATGATATGGGAACAGTACATTTAACTAACGATTTCCGGTAGATGACGAGGAGAAGGGGAGCAATCTTAAAAGCTAAAGTTTTTATGACTACTGCTGGGATTCCTTCGGGTCCCGGGGCATATTTTCCTTTCAATCTCTCGATTTAACTTTTCTATTCCATCCACTGATAACTCGATGGGGCACATTTCCGACTCGATACGCCTAGTAAAATCATTAATGATGCCGTTGCACAGAATCGAAAAAATCTGGACGACAAAAATGGTTTTTTTAGAGTGAGGAACGTGAAACTTCGCATAGGTATTCAGCAGAGATTGAATTTTAATGTCCTGTCTTTTAGTTTTCCTTAATTGAGAACGTCAAAAAGGTACAAGGTTAAAAACTTGGGAAATTTTCACAGAAAAGAATGTTCTCGGATTATTCTGAAAAACATTCAAGTTTGCTGCGATGCAGACTTTACAGTTATTTACAAAACATTCATGAGAGTAAAAGCTGCACGTCTGAAGACGTCCCTGGCAGCTGCCCAGCCCAGAGAACAAGCTGGATTTTGCAAGGGATTCAGCACTATGGACCACATCCACACGCTGCAAGAAATTATCAGCAGAATGAATGAATACGAGATGCCACTAGTACTCTGCTTCGTGGACTATGCCCAGGCTTTTGACTCGGTAAGTACCTCCTCCACACTGGAAGCACTGGAGAAACAAGGGATAGATGCCAAGTACATCCAACTTTTACGCAGCATCTACAAGGACGCCACAGCCTCTGTAATGCTGCATGAAGAAACAGAGGAATTCCGGATTGAGAAGGGAGTGAGACAAGGCGACTGCCTTTCACCAATTCTATTTACAGCCGTTCTGGAAGAAGTCTTTAAAGCCTTAGACTGGGAGGAAAGAGGCCTACGGATCAATGGAGAGCACATCAGTCATTTGCGTTTCGCAGATGATATAGTACTCTTCGCAACCAACGGTGAAGATCTAACATCAAGACTTCAAGAACTTAATGCGGCTGGGCAGAAAATAGGACTCAGGATAAACTTATCAAAAACTAAGGTAATGTATAATTCTTTTGCAGCACAAGTACCAATCCTACTACAAGAGGTACCCATTGATGTTTGTTCAGAGTACACTTACCTGGGACAACTGGTTACGACAGGAGAGAAAAACAGGATTAATGAAGTGAATCGAAGAATGAAACTAGGCTGGAGTGCCTTCGGAAGAAACGCCCATATTCTGAAGTCGAAAATGCCAATGGTCTTGAAGAGAAAGGTCTTCAACCAATGCATTCTACCAGTTTTGACATATGGAAGTGAAACATGGGTGTTAAACGCAGCAATAACCCAGCGACTTCAGACTACACAAAGAAGTATGGAACGATGTATGCTTGGAATCACAAGAAGAGACAGGAAACGCAACACCTGGGTTAGGAAGATAACAGGAGTGACAGACATCATAGATAAGGTAAGATCACTGAAATGGATGTGGGCAGGCCATTTTGCAAGGAGAAACGACAACCGATGGACATCAGCAGTTCTGAACTGGATACCAAGAGACGTGAAGAGACCAAGAAGAAGACCAAGGGACCGATGGATCAGAGACATCATTCAGTATTTAAGGGTAACATGGCAACGAGAGGCTCAGAATAGAGAGAATTGGAAAGCGCTTGGAGAGGCCTACGACGTCGGATTGAAAATGGCTGATGATGATGATGATGATGATGATATATATTTATATGTCTGCGTGTGTGTGTGTGGAATAATGGTGCAGGCGCACCATTATTTATTAATATCAATCCCCGTCCATTAGGAAAATAAAGGCCTCTCAACCCAAATATATAACTTTTTTTGATGGTATTAATTTTTTTTTAATTCTTAATTACCTTTATCATCAGTGGTAAATTCGGCTCTAATTTACGTTTATACTGAATAATGTCTGCAGATTGTGGCAACTACTTACAAGTATTCAAATCGCTTAATATATAAATACCTGTATTTATTATCAATTAACAGAATTTAAGGCACATATGAATCCATTTATTATTAAAATTGTCAGAAAAGTTGCTAGAATAACATATACAATACATAGCATTTAACATATACATAGTATACCTGTATACTATGTTACGTGAAACATGAGTAATCCATCGCAATACTGTTAATTTATTATGAGATTTTGCTCTATAATATTGTATTAAGACTACGTTCCCTATGATATTATTATTATCATATATATGAAAAGCAAATGTCTGTCCGTCCCCCTATCTTTATCAGAAACGGCTTGACCTAAAGATCTAAAACTAACTGCATTTTGTTCCTACGATACTGAAACCCCCAGGAAAACTATTCTCATCTGTGTAAGCCTCGGGTTCGAACCCAGGAGCCCATTAAACATTTCCATAAGAGATGAACGTAATGTACGTTTTCATGACTTTCCGAGGTTGGTTCTTTTACATAGTTACATTAGAAAAAATGGTCCTACGAAATTTAGGCAAGTATCACAAGAAAGGAAAATGATCATAGATTCCTATTTTAATCATGAAATATTGACTTACATCCGAAATTTCGAGAATTACGATAAAATACAAGGACCTTCCGTAAAAATTTTGGGAAATAAACAACCCATTCCTTTGACGGCTAAGGCCATTGTTGATTTCATCAATTATCTGATATAAGTACACGGGATCACCAGTTCATATATTTTTCTATAAGAAATGTACTTAAACTAGGCTGTCATGTCTGTAAAACTGTCGTATAAATATGATATATACGATAATAGATATATTTTCTAACCAAATTAAGTTCCGTCATGCTTGGCAGGGGCGTTTACTTGTATATATTTAAAAAGCAAAATTTCTATGTCTGTGTGCCCCCTATCTATCTTAAAAACAATTTTATGTAGAGATGTGAACCAAACTGCATTATCTTTCTACTAGGTAGAAAGGCCCACGAAAAGTATTCACATCTACCAGAGAGAACAGCAAGTGGTACTTGATGGCGTTAGTTCGAATAAAGTCAGAGTCACTTCAGGCGTACCCCAAGGCAGCGTAATCGGACCTTTACTCTTCCTCATTTATATCAATGACCTAAGCGACAAGATCGATAGCAATGTGAGGATATTTGCGGATGATTCGGTAATATATAGAGAAATATCAAGTGACGAAGATAGTGCTTCACTCTCAAACGACTTAGCTCATATACAAATGTGGTGCGAAAAATGGCAGCTAGATCTTAATGTAGATAAATGCTCTGTAGTAAATTTCTTCGAAAGGAAACAATTGAGTCAGAACCGCCCGTACAAAATTAGTGGAACGAATTTAAATGTAGTCGACTCAGTAGAATATCTTGGAATCACCCNAATAGATATAGCTATTCGAAAAAAATCATTATGTGACCAATGCATACATTGAAAATATTGATGTAGGAACATCTTTGTCTCCCTTCTTAGTTTATATGTATTTCTTCTTGAAGTAGAATGAATTATCTATAGCTCTATCTTTGTTTTGTGTAGTGGCTCTGATATATTAGCACTAATTGCAGAGTTATTCATTCTGTTAGGACTACCTGCTGTAGTATTCTACCTTCTTGATCAAAAGCAATTTCAAAATCAATCAATTTAGCTTACGGCTGAAAAGGGCATTTTTGAGGTAAAAAAATCAACCTTATTTTAAGATTTATTGTTGAACTTTCTCCTTTAATATTGTGCAAGCTGCAGTATGGACCAATTATCAATATCCAGTTTAGACTAATGGACTTGACACTGATTTCTCTTATTCCTTAAAAATAATAACGTAAAATATTTGAGATTCAAAAATTTTAAAAGTTTTAATTTGTTTGTAATTTAATTTTAAAAGAAAAGTTTTAATTTGTGTTGTGATGAGACTATATTTCACTCAAATCACAGTAAATATTTTAAGAATATTCAGTTGAAATCAAAGGAACATTAGTTGATATTGTACAAGGGTCGTTCAATAAGTCCTTATAAAAGATAGAAAACAAATTATTTTAGATAGATTATTTTTATTTTTCAACACAATCTCTTTTTAACTCTATACACTTTTCCAAGCATTTCTCCAACTTTCTTAAGCCATCCAAATAGTAGAATTTCGGAAGGTCCTCAAAATAGGCATCTATTTGAGCAATAACCTCCTCGTTTGATGTAAACTGTTGTCCACCGAGCCATTTTTTCAAGTTTGTAAATAAAAAGAAGTATTTGAGGGCCAAATCCGGTGAAACAGTGGATGCTGTAATAATTCGAACGTTGATTCGATACATTTGGCATACATACATCAAAACTGAGCAGGTGTGCACCCCTGCATTGTCTTGCTGGAAGAGGATCTTTTTCTTTTCAAAGAGGACTTATTTCTTGATATCTTCGTTCAACCGGTGCAATAACGATGCATAATACTCTCCAGTTATTGTTTGACCTTTTTCTAAGTAATTGGTTTAGATGACTCCACGTGCATCCCAAAAACTGTGGCCATCACCTTGCTGGCCGATTTCGCCGCCTTGGCCTTCTTAGGAGCACATTCGCATTCAAAATCCCACTGTTCTGACTGTCGTTTGTCTCTGAAGTGTAGTAGTGTATCTATGTTTCATTCAAAGTTCTGTATCGATGCAGAAACTCGTCAGGACTGCGAAGGAAAACCTCCAAAATAGCCTCAGAGATGACCACATGATTGCGTTTATTTTCCTTTGAGGGCAAACACGGCACCCATCTTACCAATATTTTTTTTCACACTCAGTATTTCATGCAAAATTAAAAACACTGTACCTTGAGATATGCCTCAACTATTTTGCACACTTTGATTCGTCGATCACTCAAAACCATATCGTGGATTTGGTCAAGCATATCGGGGGTAGTCACTTCCACTGTACGTCCCGAACGATGTGAATCTTTTGTGGATGTATGACCACGTTTAAACTCATGTATGCAATTGTAAACAGTTGAAAACACAGGATCAGAATTGCCACGAACTTCATCCAACTTAGCTTTGATCTCTTTCAGTATTAAGCCTTTTAGATACAAGTCCACTCGAAACTCCCTTTTTTTCATTTTTCTAAATAAACAACAGTTTCTTGCTCCATGCGATGGATATAACTGAGACTTTAACAGCTATCTAGTGAGTAATAATGCTTACTAAAAACACACCATTTATGATACTAAATCGTCATCTCTTGGGTTTTTAAGGACTTATTTAACCTCGTATTAAAAATAGGGTATGACTGTGTGTCCAGTTATCACAATTCCATCCAGCTTGACCAATTCGAAGTATCGATACTGGGGCTAAATTTATCCATCATCAGTCAAACCATCTGCTGCTCATAATTATGTTATTAGAGACCAACAATTGACATTTTTTGTTAAGGAAGACCAGATGTATTCAATAATAGATATATTTTTAAAATAAGTAATATTCCGTCAAGCTTGACTGGGGAGTTTTCTAGTATGGTTATGTTTTGCTAGAAAGACAAAACTATTTATATGAATGTGTTGAGACCTAAGAATCAAGACTCTAATATATCGTTTTCCTATAAGAATATTTTCAAGAGATGTTATATTCGTCTTGATGCTTTTCTCTGTATTATAAGGACTTTTAGGAACCCATTAAACAATAATTTTTGGTGATAACGAAGAAGTTAACTAGTTTCACGAACTGTAGGAATTCCGCAGGTAAGAAAACTTATTACTGCTATTTTTACATTTGGATGGCAAAATGTATTCATCGTTCGAACTATCTTCTTTCCCACAAATCATTTGTCTTCTCATTTCACTTCACAGATATATCTGTGATATCGGCACTTTAATTCACCATCTATCGTATGCACACCTTTCTTCTGAATGTATTCCATTTCATGAAGAAATCCTTAGAGTTGATTAAAAAGGCGAGAAATGCTAACGACCTTCCAGCATAAAATTTCCTTTGTGTCAGCGATGAGAAAATATTGCATTAATATGTTCCCTTCTTCTCTCTCCCCAGGGCTTTATTAAGATCTACAAGCAGTTTTTCCCCCAAGGAGATCCAACGAAGTTTGCCTCTCTCGTCTTCAGGGTATTCGACGAGAACAATGTAAGTATCGTCTCCTTGGAAGAAACAATTCAAATGTCCATACTTTTGTTATTTTGATTAAAATTTCACAGGAATACAATCCTTAACCTGACTTGAAAGTAACTTAACGATGAAAGGAGGTGAGGTGTAAACAGAATTCTTTTTATATATTTATTTCTTAAGTTTTGCTGAGATAGCCTCAGCACACACAAGGAAAAAAAATCGACGTAACTTTCAATCGCTCATTCTATGAAACCGATGAAATCAATGAATGCGTTTTGATCAGTGGCTTATCCATAATCATCCAAGTGTCTTGTTATACAGTGCAAAATTTTCTCTTAAACCGTCATTCTAAAATATGCGGGAAGAATTTTTCTAATTAATGGTTTTCCCGAAGTATGATACATAAAAAAATATGAGTAATCTATGAACTGAATCAATCAAATTTGTGTGAAACTATTAATACGATTACCTCGGGTGCTTTTTTTTCCTCAGGATGGCTCGATCGAGTTTGAAGAGTTCATTCGAGCTCTTTCCATTACGTCAAGGGGAAATCTGGATGAGAAACTGCATTGTAAGTATACCTTACTGCATTGTAGTATACCATGTGCTGAAAGCTATTGAGTAGACATCTCAACCCTGGTTCTTCCTCTGCCTTAGTGGAAATAAGCTATTGACCAATTATTTCCGTCCCCTTCGGTAAGTGGAAGATCCAAGGTTGAGTACGTTAGACTTTATCGCAATTAGTTTACTCACTACTTCCTTCCCTGATTCGCGAGAAAGCTTATACATGAAGTAGAAAGTTTTTATGCGTGCGTAAGGTGCATCATCGACTAAAACAAGAGAACCAAAAGATACAAATCTTTCAAACATTAAAGACCGTTAAATGTCTTAACTGCAAAAATAATAGAATATTATTATTTACCCAAGGAAGAATGGACTTGTAAAAAGTCTGACGGGACCGGGAATCGAACCCGGGTCTCCCAATTGCCGGTCGGGTGCTCTGTCCGTTGAGCTATCCCGGCAGAACATTTTTCCCGAATGGCTTGGAGAAATGTTCTGCCGGGATAGCTCAACGGACAGAGCACCCGACCGGCAATTGGGAGATTCACGGTCCCGTCAGACTTTTTTCAAGTCCATTCTTCCTTGGGATTTTTCCTGGGTGCGCACCATCTTGCGCAAAGTCACCCTTACCCGTTTTTCATTATTATTTACTTTCCACCCGGGTTTGGACCCAAACGACTCAAATCGTTTCCATAAAAAATGCATGTAAAGTTCACTTTTATCGCTTGCAGGATTAATTTATTTTAAATCTTTGGGGATTACGATAAAATCTACATCTTCTATCGATAAGGCGAATTTCAACATTCTACCTTATCGGGAAAACCCCTAACGTATTATTGAAAATTCGGTCATTCGAATGGTCCTAGAATCGAACCTGGGCGAATAGGGCAAAAGACATTACGGCTTACGATAGACATCCATCTATTGTAACAACGCCGTGAATTGCGACTTTCTAACTTAACGCAAAACACCCAAAATTAAATCATGACCTAAGGACATACGAATTGCCCAAGCATCGAACTAAGGACCCGCAGGGCAAACACCTTTACGCATGCAATAGTTGTGTAAATCTTCTATAGATGTCGTGAATTTCAACGTTTTATCTTACCGAGAAATACCCTAAATGATTTCTTAAAAAATTAGCATTAAGAATTTACCTAGCATCGAACCTGGGGCCACTAGGGATAAGGTTCTTGCGCTAAACGGAAGATAAACATACGTTCTAACGATTCCGTAAATTTCAACGTTCTATCTTTATGCTAAATACGCTAAACGAAAATTTGAAAATGCGCTCAATGTATTTAAACGGGAAAAGTACCGTTTTTGGGGCCTCCTAGAATCAAACCCATGACGCCTAGGATGGATGTCTGTTTTTTGCATAGTGTTCAAATCCGAGGCTATATGAAAAAAAATCGGCGGCTGTGAGAGGCAATTCCTTCTGCCTCATCTTTAGTATCCTATATACCTTAGGTATATATATAGGAATTTGTGGTAGGCACTTGTAGGAACAACTTATTGAGTGGTGACTTCGACAATCTATATATATAAAGCAGAAATTCTGTGGGTTTGTGTGTTTGTGGGTTTGTGTGTTTGTGGGTTTGTGTGTTTGTGGGTTTCTGTGTTTGTTGGTTTGTGGGTTTGTGTGTTTGTTTGTTCACGATTGGAGTCCACACCGTTTGTCCGATTTGCATCAAACTTTGCATACGTGTTCTCCGTGAGTCGGAAGGAAGCACTGTCAACTTTTCATTCGCAAAATTTGCTGGGTTTGAACCAAGATCGTTCAGATAGATTTCCATAAGAAATACATGTAAAGTTCGATTTTATCGGTTACAGACTTTATTTCTTTAATTAGAAGGAATAGTCGTATATAATCAAAATAAGTACCAAAAGAAAGGAAATTGAATACAGATTCTTATTATGGTCGTGGAATATCGCTTTCGATTCGAAGTTGCGAGAATTTAGATATAATATACGAATATTTTGTAAAATTTTGAGGTTGTAAACAACCCGTCCCCCTGACGACCAACGCGATTGTTGATTCCGAGTTCAGGCGTTTTCCCATAAAAATGCATATGTATTTAGGCCCTTTTATAAGCAAATGACGATATGAAGAGGATGAAAATTTTCAGAGAATTATATCAGTCACGAACAATTTGTAGTGATGAATTACAGGGCAACAAACATGCGTAGCACCGTAATAAATTAGTGAAGATGGAGGAGTAACTTCTTATTTATCATTTCGGACTCTTGACAATTACACGATTAAAGTTACTAGAATCGGAAGTTGAAAATCTTGCAAACTTAACCATTACTTTGAGACGTTAATAATAAGAGGGAAATTCCATAATGATTCACGTTCTTATTGTTGATTGTAGATTTCGGCCTCGAACNTCCCTAGCTTTACGGGAAGTACCCGAAAAAAAATTCTAAAAAACCTTTACCTATACTATAGATAATTTAGATCTCTATCGATGACGTGAATTTCAACGTTCAATTTTACCTAGAAATACCCAAAACGATTTTTTTAAACTTTTGCACTAAGTACCTAGCATCAAACCTGGGGCCATTAGGGATAAAGCTCTTTCGTCAAAAAAAAGATTAAAATACGTTCAAACCACTCCGTAAATTTCAACGTTCTATCTTTAACCTAAATACGCAAAACGAATTTTTGAAAATGCGCTCGCTGCATTCTTATGTATATATATATATATATATATATATCCGGAGAAGCGTCTATATAAAAAGATATATATACGAGTAAAAGTTACTAGCATACTGCAAGCATAATGTGAGATACATTAACTAAGGCATTACACACCTTTTAATCCACTCCGCCATCTATACACAGAGTTCCATTCACCAACTACAATAACCTAAACAAATTATTCATAATACGTGCATAAGTAATGTCCTAGCATCGACTCTGAGTCCATTAGGACAAATATTCTTACGGCATACGATAGATAACCCCATTTTCTATAGATGTAGAGAATTTCAACCTTCTACCTGACCGGGAAATCTCGTAAGGAATTTTTGAAAATTCGGTCATTCGAATGGTCCTGGGATCCAACCTGGGCATTTAGGGCAAAAGGCTTTACGGCATACGATAGAATATCATGTATTCTAACAACACCGTGAATTGCAAGTTTCTATCTTAACGGATAATACCCTAAATGAATTCATGAACGTCAGAATGAAATACTGCTCTAGCATCGAACTAAGGACCCTCAGGGTAAAAACCTTTAGATGAACTATAGAGAATTCTGATCTCTATCGATGACGTGAATTTCAACGTTCTATCTAACTTAGAAATACCCGAAATGATTTCCTGCAAGTTTTGCACTAAGAATTTACCTAGCATCGAACCTGGGGCCACCAGGGATAAATTTATTTCGGCGAACGGAAGACAAAATGACTTTCTAACGATTCCGTAAATCTCAACGTTCTATCTTTACGCTATATACGCAAATGAATTTTTGAAATTGCGCTCAATGCATTCTTATGGGAAAGTTGCCGTTTTTGGGGCCCCCTAGAATCGAAACCATGATGAGTAGAATGGAAGTCCGCTTTTTTCCTAGATGTCCAAACCCGGTACTTTACGGCAAAAAAATCGGCGGCTCCGTAAGGCACTTCCTTCTGCCTCGCCTTTAGTATCCTATATGTATATATATCTATNTCCTCCCACTTGTTCCCATTTCTTATTACAGCTTTTTCATTTACATACAGGTTCCATATAGCCCTTCTATCTCTATATTTCACTCCTATTTTCTTCAGTAGCTTGAATAAATGTTCCCATTTTACATTATCAGAAGCTTTTTCTACATCTATGAAAGCCAATAGGTATACTATATTTAATCCGACATCTATTATCCCCATTGAGAACCAACGGGCACTTCAGCTAGTATAACGTAAGGCCCATTATCCGGTAATTGTTGACAGTTTGAGAAGTATTTTTGTTTGTCCATTATAACCACAGTATTGCTTTTATCAGCTTTCAATTAGTTGCAGTCTTTAGACTTAAGGCTCTTCAAAGTATCGGAATAACTATGGCTCTGAAATTTAAAGCAAGAAGCCAAGATTTGGAGATGGCAGTATTACAGGAAACCCTTAAAAAACTTTTAGTGTTGGATAAAATTCACAGTCGCTGGCGATGTCTTGTGGAAATACGTCATGATGAAGAAGAAGACTGTTGTACTTTTTCCACAGTATAAAGTTTATTAAAAACAAATAAATAATAAAATGCACGACTAGTTTCAGCGATTGATCGCCATCATCAAGTGACATAGCAAAAACGGTAAGCAATTATATATACAAGGAAGTCTGGTGGAAAAATAAGGAATTAGGGAAAGAAGGGATGGGGGAACAGCAGAGAGAAAAAAAGGGTGAGTCAGGGGCACGGAACTGGAGGTAGAGGGACACTGTCAGCAGGAGGTAAAATGCATCGAATCAGTGGAGAGTGGGAAGGAAAGAGGTGCTCGTTAACCACGGTACACTTTGTGGAATTTGTATGAGAAATTATCTCAAACTGTTCTAGGAAGTTCAGCCTTTGATTCTTATCTGTATAATGCAAAATTTCGGGTACAAAATCCGAAGAATGGTTGAATTCCAGTAAGTGCTTAGCGAAATGAGAATGGGAGGACTTATTCAAAAAACATCTTTTATGTTCACTGGCTCTAATGGCGAAATTTCTCCGAGTTTGCCCGACATATACGCCGTCGCAGTCATTACATTTGAGCTTGTAAATTCCAGATTTTTTCATAGGATGATACTTATTTT